>JASKDV010198480.1:0-11058 GCA_032466395.1 Aegires albopunctatus
CCCCCCCCCCCCCTCTCTCTCTCTCTCTCTCTCTCTCTCTCTCTCTCTCTCTCTCTCTCTCTCTCTCTCTCTCTTTTCCCCCACCTTCACGGTAAGACAAAATGGTAATTTGTCCACCCTCGTTTTCGCAGTTACGACCAGCATCGCCTCTGGTGGTAAATAATGTTTCTATCAATAAATCTATTGTTTCTCCTTCCCTGATTCCAAGCCGTGTCCCTAATCAAAAAAAAAAGGCAAGGTACTTATTCACACTTGAGTCGAGTGAGGTAGATGAGGCAAATTGTCCAGTGATAATTGAGTAAATGTGTATCTAGCGGGAACTGTGTCCAACACTTTGCATTTTTCCCCTGCAGTTTCCCCTCGCATTCTAACAATAGTCTTATATTAAAAGAAAGTTGGTCCTACCTCTCTCGCCCAATTCGATATGTTAGGACCTAGATCTATGATTGTTTTAATGCTGTTGTGGTTGTTTTGGGGTACTTTTTTTCTTTAATGGACACCCCTGTTGTAGTAATGACCTGTATTGAGATGAATCGAATTACCCATTTAAACCAAAGTCAGCCATTTGATACAACGCTAAACAGAAAGGTTTAGGGCATTGCATGAAAATGTACAATATATTATAATTTTTATGTAGATCTAGATCTAGATCTAGATTCTAGATCTCTAATAACACGCACACAGGAAACATGTCTGTATCTAGATCTAGATATAGATCTATTATGAGCACTAATTTATAGGTCATAATATTTTCAACTCACAACTTTGTATTGCTTAGTTGAAAGCATAATATCCAAAACAGCCATGATGATTCTTCTATAAAGCCAAGTCAGACCTAGAATTGGATTCTACATTGTTTCAACCTTAGGTAACCATTTAATGCTGTTAGTCCGTTCAATGGATGTGCGTGATAGGACATATTATTATTATTGCAATTTGTTGTCCCATTTCAACTCACTTTTTTATAAACACGAAAAGCGGCATTCTATAGACTAAAGTGTTTTCTTTTATATTGAAATTGCACCACCTTGTAATTTTGTCCTTCTTGTAAGATAACAAAAAATGAACTTATATAACACTCACTTAACATCGTTGTCATGGTCTCGTTTAGCTTTTCTTTTCTGTTTATTGTAGATTTTATTTAGCACTAGAGTTAAATTTTCTTTCAATTGGTGAAAGTTTTTTACATCAAAACATTGAATTATTCTGTTTTATCTTTCTCTTGTTCCTTCATATCAATATTCCCGTCTTTATTTTGTGCCGACCTCATTAGCGGGTTGTATTTTCATTGCCGCAGAAATGGTATCTATGATTGACTTCGTTTCAATCTCTATTGGAATTTCAGATGAAATTGTTACCAATTGAATTAAATGTTCCCTATTGAGGACTTCCACATGAAGGAAAGCATTGATTTTGAATTCCATCTAATTGTCAATATTTCTGTTTCTGTTCTTGAACAACGTTTCATATTGAAATTGTTGAATTAGAATATTTTCCTTAAAGTCTTCTGATTGAATCACGTCTATATGTTGCTTGTTAGTGTTGCTCAATGAAATTGAATGATCATTGTTAAAAAACAAACAGCATAATTTTATACTGATAATAATAAGCGTAAACCTTAGGCGCTTTTAAACAGAGTTTCTGAGCATGGATTAGTATTTTTTTTTTTAACAGCTTTTAAAAACCCAAAAGACATTTTTATTTAAAAAATACTCCATACCCAACTGCTAATTAAAGCTTTAAATATGTATCACTAATAATACTTTCTGGGACAGTCAAAGGAAAAAATAAAATGCCAAATATGACATGATGCTGTGGATACGCGTAAGAAAATAATTATGTTAACCAATAACTTTTGAGAATAGAAATGCATGTCTAATAAATCATATGGATCCAATATAATCCAGGGTCATACAAGATGTTAGTCCTCAGCTCAATACATTTAATCATGGGCCAATATAATACTAGTTGTACATCAACACCTTGAAGCACGCTGTGACTCAGATGTGGCCAAGCTTGTTTTATTAGCGGAATAGCGTTTTCTTTGACAAGCTGCCCCCTATTCCCTGTAAGTTTTTCTGAAAGAATAAAAAAAAAAAGAATGGATTTTATTGTATCCTTGCTTCTCCTGTATAATTTATCACTTGATTCGCTGGCCCACAATTAAACGAAGAGTGTGTAGTAATGACTTGCTCACTGATGCCTCTCATTAAACTAGATTCTAGCTAGGTCAAGTCACAGATTTAACTTAAATTTTCAAAAGTGTTTTGGTCGATGATGAAGACCATTAAAATTCAAATTGAATGTGAACCACTTAGATAGTTTTCATAATAGTAACGTTTCGGATTTGTAAAAAAATTGTATTATATCTTGTGAGTTGGATCGAGCGATGAATGGTACAGGAGAAGTTAGATATAACAAAAATTAAAAAAGCACAGCACGAGTAGGACGAAAACAATGCTCTTCGTCCTTATTCGAAGGTTCTGCGTGGCCAAAAAGTCAATGTGGGCGAAGGGGATTATTACAGGTAGTTGTTCGCCTCTTACCGCGTTGTACATGCTTGGGGGAGTACCGGCATTGGATTTAATCTACACTCTCATTTTTGGGACTCGCAATCCACAGGAGCGAATCACGCCAAAGTCCAGACAACCAGATTGACTGTTTAATAATGATAACCAATGTGTAGACAATCGCTACTGTTTATTACATGTAATGACAACCAAAGTTAATTTAATCACTATTGTTTATTAATGAAAGCAAAGCAAATCCAATCACTATTGTTTATTAATGAAAGCAAAGCACATATACATCCAATCACTATTGTTTATTAATGAAAGCAAAGTACATATACATCCAATCACTATTGTTTAATAATGAAAGCAAAGTACATATACATCCAATCACTATTGTTTATTAATTAAGGCAAATTACATTCAATTACAATTATTTATTGATAACAACCAAAGTATGTCCAATCACTATTGCATATTATTTACAACCAATTACAACCAGTCACTATTGTTTTTTCTGATTATAACCAAAGTACAACAAGTCACTATTGTTTATGTGTTACAACCAAGATGCAAACAGTCTCTTTTGTTGTATTTCCCCTCTAACAAGCATCCAAAACTTGCGCTGGTCGAGAAATTCAGGCAATGAAATTACTCACCAAAACCAACAGAAAATTTGAATTGTACGCCCAATTGTCATCTATTATACCACTCGAATGATATATACTTTACGGGATTTATAAAACGCGCTTTCTTTTCGTCTCTATTCTCAGCCGTTTCAAAGTTTGTTGCTGTTTGAGAAGTAATATTGGCTTTATTATCTCCTTCCTCATATTTAACGATTGCTCGTTCAATTGTTGCTTGTTCAACTATTGTTTCTTTCATTTTCAACAATTGCTTGTTTAAAAGTTCCATTTTCAATAAAATCAACTTCAAACAATTGTTTTTCGACGATTGCATAATCAACATTTGCTTGTTCAACTATTGCTTCTTTCATGTCTGCATGTTCGTAACCTTGTTTCGTAACAGATTTTTCTTTTATCCCGGTGCAACAGACTCTATCTAACATCAATAAAGGATACCAGTCCCATAGATTAGTCAAGAGAGTATCATGCATAGTCCATTATGATTGGTCAGAGAAAATGGCATAGTCCAATTTTTTTTTTTAAATTAATTAAATGGCTCATTTATATAGCGCCCTATCCAAGGAACCTTGGTTCTAGGTGCTTTACAATGATTTTTCAATTTAAATAAAAAGTAAATCTTGTCATGACTCATGAGGCAGTCAAGCTTGCATGAAATAATGATCTTTAAGATCCAAATGTACAAAAACTCATCATCATGGTAGGGCATCCACTGCTGGTTTTAGTCAGCCGCGCATGTGACTAGCAGGCTAATAACGTGACGTCATAGGCCGGCTTAAAAGAAGAATCAAGTTTTTAGCCTGGTAGTCACGTGCGCAGCTGACTATTACCGGCAGTGGACGCCCTAGCTTAGCCCGAGCGTCCACCACTGGTTTTAGTCAGCTGCGCGTGTGACTAGCAGGCTAACATGCATCAGTCAGCTATATATGCGATTATCGCTTTTTGATCAGCCATGCTCCTGATTGACCCACTTGTCGACACATACGATTCGACCCTTTGTGAAAGAAAATCTAACTCGTAAGGGTTATTTTGTGCTGAATGTCATATAATATTTTGTTCATATATTTAGCCTGTATTATCTTATGCAGTATAACATCCAATTTTTATAGGCAAGTGGCAGAATAGCTAGATTGTATATGTTGACCTAGATATTTTACAAAGGCCGTGAGTAGGTGTGTGCGTGCGTGTGTGTGTGTGTGTGTGTTTGTACCATACTCAACTCCAACTACATGTATAAAGATCTAGATCAGTGGTTCCCAACCTAGGTTTTCGGCGGAGCCACCACTGCGGTGGTCAAGACGCACCCGGCTCGGAAGGTTCGATGAATGCACATAATAATATTATGAAACTAGAAGGTTTGGTACCTCAAAAAAGGTTGGGAACCACTGATCTAGATCTAGAATCTAGTAAAACTCTGGTCTCGTCTTAGGTTGTTATTGTAAACACAATTATATGTATGGATGTAGGCCAGTCAGTGTTTCACGAACAATCAACTTCATTTTCAACTCTGTTCTGATTAATATCTGGATGATCTAGTACAATCTAGATCGAGTAGATCTAGATCTATATCCATAATCGCTGGGAGAATTCGCAGCTACTTTTCAATCTTCGTACAGGCCTAACCCTTATACGAAGCGGGCTTTCTGGCTTGTCTTGATCAATAATACTTTTAAACGAAAGAAAAAAAAAATATTTCCTTGCCGTACACTCACTTGGTGTACGATTGAAATAGATTTCAAATCAAGGATTGGTGTAGATTTATTTCTATCTATACCTAGATCTATCGTCTAAGTAATACAGTACGGTATATGTAATGTTTTGTAGAAAAACTTCAAAACCTTCGCTGGTTTAGAATAGATTTAAATGACTTGCTTCAGTAGTCATTATGTAACAGTTACTAAGATCTCCTTTCTTTCGTAATTTGAACATTCTCTGGTTATTTCTTTTCAAATAGGACGTATAGAATGTCTTCTAATTCTATGTGTCTGCTTCAATTGCTTCTGGTGGTATGTGGTCGGGACCCAGCTTTGTGCATATCAAACACCTAATACATGACGTACATTGTGTGTCTGTATGTAATTCAATGGCTGGTGGCAGTGTCGTTATGTTGGGTTTTTTTTAATAGCGCTAGTAATCCAAACTAGCTGCAAGATGGTAAGACAGTTAGAAACTGTAAAAATATAGTGCGTTTATTAATTTTCTGTAACAAAAAAGCGTTACATCTCTCGTTCTCTGGGTCTGTCTTTTGGATTTCGGTGAAATTTTAGAGGTAGACTGAGATTGTTCATAACGTTAAGGCTAATGGCCGATTTATACATAAGGGCGGAGCTCACGAGCTCTTCCTCGAGGATCGTCCCTGCATAGGTTTTTCCAGTTGGGTCCATACTCCACGTTTTTCACCTAAAACTTCCGTATTTATCTATAACTAGAACTGGTAGGCATTCTATTACGGTGAGGATCGTAGGGAATTCTATTTTCTGACGAAAATGTGTGCGTGTGTGCGTGTGTGTGCGTGTGTGTGTGTGCGTGTGTGTGTGTGTGCGTGTGTATGTGTGCGTGTGTATGTGTGCGTGTGTATGTGTGTGTGGGTGGGTGGCTGTATGTTTTCTGGCTTTTTGTTTTCAAGCTCTTAATGTATTCCACTTTAATCTTATACATACTACCCCTATAGCAAAACTAATGTGCCTGTTAAGGACAATCATTGCTTTCTTGTCACTGTCTTATGGACCATTCATTCATTGTCGACCATGCCCTCAGTGTAACCTGTTGTAATTTAATCATGTCTGCAGTATACGACACTATTATTTCTTATTCAAAGAGATCGGATGACTTTTAATGAAAGAGAGTAAACAGGTAGAGAAGTTAACTTCCATGACCGCCACCAAATTGAACTAGATCGAGCCTTTATAATCAAGACATCTATATAATATATCGACAGTATTATAATTAACGAAGCAACATTGTTTCCTGCGATCTGCGAATATCGCAGGGGTTTTCACTAGTAATACTAAATAAAATTAATTAGTCGGTTTTTGATCAATACAATCTTGACAATATTTAGTTATATCCCTTTATTCATTATTATTTATATCTATGTGCTTGTGCGTGCGTGCGTGTGTGCGTGCGTGTGCGCGTGTGTGTATGTGTTTGTGCGTGTATGCGTTTGTGCGTGTGTACACGTGTGCGTGTGCCTGTGTGTACACGTGTGCGTTTGCGTGTGTGTATGTGTGCACGTGTGTATGTTAGCATGTGTGTGCGTGTGTGTGTGCGTGCGTGCGTGCGTGTGCGCGTGTGTGCGGGTAGAGGAGTTAACTTCCATGACCGCCACCAAATTGATCTAGATCTAGCCTTTATAATCATCTAGAAAAACCAAAGGATTTAGATTCTAGATCTAAATATCTAGAAGGAAGGAGAGGAAAAGAGAGAAAGTTCTTAAAAAGGGGGAGTAGAGACTTGACGAACAAACTTCTTATATTGCCTCCAGCTTGTAGTGGCTCTTATCTGTGCAGGCACCTATCCGTGGACAGCTGCAGGTTTGAAGTGTCGCACGTTGCATTCCATTCTTTAAAGCCGGACGAGAAGGGCATTCACGCTTGCCGTCGATGGCTGACGACGATGCAACCATGATGTCCCCGGGCTAGTGAGGGTCATTTTTCACGGCCAATACTTTTTTAATGGTTGGCCGGACAAAAATCTGATTTCATTTTTGAAACCAGCTACCACATTACTAGTCAGGTTGCGAGAAGAATTCATAATTTTTTCAATAATAACAAAATAAAAATTAATAAGGTTAATTATCCCACCAGATGTGATGGCTGGAGAGAGGGAGAGGGAGAGAGGGAGAGGAAGAGAGGGAGAGGTAAGGGAGGGGAGGGAGAGGGAAGGGAGGGAGGGGAGGGAGAGCGTGGAGAGGGAGAGGGAGGAGAGGGAGGAGAGGGAGAGGGGCGAGGGAGGGGAGGAGAGGAGAGGGGGAGGGCAGGAGAGGAGAGGGTGAGGGAGAGGGGGAGGGGGAGGGAGAGAGGGGGGATTCGTCAGAACCGTAGTATCCCCTACGTTCATCAACGTAGTAGAATGCCTACTAGTTTTGGATGAACTAGATTGATGCTGAGCTAAACTGCTTCCATTGACGGCCATTAGCTCAAGGAAGTCATGGCAAGAACCATTCTTCTACTTCCTCTTCTACTTCCACAGGACATAGAGAGACTAGAATTACCATTGCCACCTTCTAACGGGAGCAAGGGTGAGAGAAGTGACTGCAATAATTAATATTGCACTAGTACCTAGTCAACTTACTTCCCAGCATCGTTGGCAAAGTATTCGCTAAGGTCATCCTGATCCAGCTACAAAAGCTGGCGGATGGTGTCTAAGGTGAGTCGCAGTGTTGAGAGGTCAACAATAGGCATGGTCTTCTCCAGGAGAAGTATAGAGAGCAAAGGATGACCCTGGCCTATATGTTACTTTCATTGACCAAGCAAAATCATTTAACCTAGTCAGCACAGATTATGGCCTATTTGAGATACTCCAATGCTACAAGGATAATTGAATCCTTTCATACCAATATCAAGGGGACATTGCAGTTTGTACGAAATGTGCATGTCGGTGGCCTTAGCAGCGAGTTGTATGGAATGTGCATATCGGTGGCCTTAGAAGCGAGTTGTATAGAATGTGCATGTTGGTGGCCTTGGGCGCGAGTTGTGCATGTCGATGACCTTGGAAGCTAGTTGTGCGAAATATGCCATGTTGGTGTCTTAGGAGCGAGTTGTACGGAATGCGCATGTTGGTCGCCTTAGGAGCGAGTTGTATAGAATGTGCATAATGGTGGGCTTGGGAATGTGCTAAACGGAATGTGCATGTTGGCGGCCTTATGAGTAGGGGCCATGTCGGTGGCCATGGACGGAATGTGCATGTTAAATGGTCTTATGAGATAAACTGGACGGAATCATCATGTCGGTGGTCTTGGGATCGAGTTTTGCGGACTGTGCATGTTGGGGTGGCATTGGGAGCAAGCTGGACGGAATGCGCATTATGGGCAACTTGGCCGGAATGTGCATGTTAATGGTCTTATGAGCAACTTAGACGGAATGCATCGTAATGGTGTCTTAGGGGTGATTTGGACGGAATGTGCATGTTGGTGGCCTTGGGAGCGAGTTGTGCGGAATGCATCGTAATGGTGTCTTAGGAGCGATTTGGATGGAATGTGTATGTTGTCATTAGGAGCGAGTTAAACTGAATGTCCACGTCGGTGGCCTTATGGGCAAGCTGGACGGAATGTGCATGTTGGTGGCCTTAGTGAGTTGGGCGGAATGTGCATGTCGACCGAATTGGACGGAATGTGCATGTCGGTTGCCTCCGGAGCGAGTTGTACGAAATGTGCATGTTGGCAGCTTTGAGAGCTGGACGGAATTTTCATGTTGGCAGCCTTAGCTAATTGAAATGTGCATGTCGACCGAGTTGGGCGGAATGTGCATGTCTGTGGACTTCGTGAGTTAGACGGAATGTGCATATTGGCGGCCTTCGGAGAGAGTTGTACGGAATGTGCATTTTGGCGGCCTTAGGAGCCTGATGTTCGGAATGTGCATGATTTGTCCCAAGTGTGCGTGCATTTATGTATTGTGTAGGCTGTGTGTGTGTTTGGGAGTAAATGAGTGTAATAGAGGCTTTATAAAGTGTAAATTGCGTGCTTGTATATCTCCCAAAATACTACAGTTAAATAAACACACAAACAAGACAATTGCAAACGGTACCAACATACACGTAAGGATTACCAAAAATAGGGGACTCCCATTCAACGCAATAAATGTCTTATCGCTCATAGCACTAATTGTAATGAAAAAGTGCTGGGAAAAAATCATTATTTATTGATATTCATTATTAAACCCAAACCAACCATTATCTTTATGAATATCATTAACGAGTCAATGAAAGACAAGCAAGATATTGCGTTCAACGAGAGTTTTTGCCTCTTATCGGTTCACCATGAATACGTGAAGGAAGATAAAAACTCAAATTATGTAGGTGAAGCGAAACTTCACGTGGAGGATGGTGGGACGTCATCAGGTGACTGAAGCCATCATAGTTAGCCATTTCTAGATACTTGATAATTTTGGGATATAGAATTTGCACGAAGCTAAAATCTAGGTACTAAATACAAAATACAATATGCTGTAGAATATGTTCCACCCTAGTTCTAGATACTAGATCATTAAAGCTATGTAATACATATAAATGTATGGCACTGTAATCTACATACTAGATGCTATGGTATACCGTGCATGGAACCCGATTCTAGATACACGATACCAGAATATACGCAGTACTCGGTTGTAGATATTATATGCTACATAATATTATGAAACACGATTCTAGATAATGGATACTAAAGAATATGAAATACGATTCTAGATTATAGATACTAGATACTAAAGAATATGAAACACGAATCTGGATGCAAGATACTAAAGAATATGAAAGACGATTCTAGATACTAGATGCTAAAGGGTATGAAACACGATTCTAGATACTAGATGCTAAAGAATATGAAATACAATTCTAGATACTAGATGCTAAAGAATATGAAATACGATTCTAGATACTAGATTCTAAAGAATATGAAACACGATTCTAGATGCTAGATGCTAAAGAATATGAAACACCGCTCTAGATACTAGATAATAAAGAATATGAAACACGATTCTAGATACTAGATGCTAAAGAATATGAAACATGATACTAGATACTAAAGAATATGAAACACGATTCTAGATACTAGATACAAAAGGATATGAAACACGGTTATGTATACTAGATACTAAAGAATATAAAACATGATTCCAGATACTAGATACTAAAGAATATGCACTTCTGTAGATATTACATACTAAAGAAAATAACTTATTCTAGATACTGGATATTGCAGAATATTTCTATGTTACCTTTTTCCAGGTATTTTTCCAATCGTCCACGAGAGTTTCACAACACGTTCATTGGAATATAGGGTTAAAATTTTTATTTAATGATTTTGCTGAAACTCAAATGACATATAATATAAAATAAATTAAAATACAACACACTATAATAATAATATACCAAGGTTCTGTCCGATAAAGGAATAGAATTAATTGTTAATATTATGGTTCAAAAACTAGAATACAGAAAATCTCATCACCGAATCCGGTCAGTTGGATTACATTTAGAGAGACCCAATACCGCCAGGCGTAAATTTTCAAGATGAGCACGGTTCAATAACGATGTGTCCGTATATAAGACCATTTCAACCGCTTGTCAGGTCAAGTGTGGAAAAGGTGTTCGTGTCTGTGTCATGCAACCACGCCTGACAGGCTGTAAGTCATGACCCAGGAGTTATGTGTTGCTGACTGTCAGAGTAAAACAATGTTATTGTAAGGCATCATGGGTACAATTAATTATGAAATGTACACTTATAAATGTGTACACTCCAACTAATCAAAGGGCAAAACAGTATCCGGACGAAGGCTCACAGTTTTATAGAGAGTTAAGGGATACGATTAAAACAATAGGGAATAAATCTATATTGTTGGTCGCAGGAGACTTCAATGCTAAAGTAGGAAAACGGCTTGACAAAGACTAATGCTTAAGAGCCTATTCAAAGGGTAAAAACCGTGCTTATCTTGAAAATTTGCGCCTGGCGGTATTGGGTCTCTCTGAATGTAATCCTGGTAAGTGCCAAGTACTAAATATTTGTAGAAAAAAGAAGAAAATTGATTATGACTACAAATTACACAATCAAAACCTGAAGGTTGTTGTTAATGAATTTTACCCATGTCCAGTACTGTGGTAACATCAGGGTTATTATCCTAGACTGCCTTGTAAACAGCCAAGGGTTCTTTTACATGCGTATATTACATATACACATGGGACCTCCGATA
>JASKDV010198491.1:0-11057 GCA_032466395.1 Aegires albopunctatus
GGGTGTTTTGTTTTGTTTTTGTGTGGAGGGGGTTTTGGGGTGGGGGAGGGGGGGGGGGGAACGGGATGGGTATTTGGTTTTTGCAGCAATTCATTATACTTTATATTTCATTTATTTATTTATTTTTTGAGAGGTGCTTTTTGTTTTGTTTTGCGCGTTTGTGTGCGGGGGAAAAGGGGTGGGAGATTTAATTGGTTTGGTCTTCTGAACTTTTGAAGGATATTTTAAAATAAACTTTTAACCTTTGGGATTTACTCTATTCGTGATGGTTTACAATTGCTTGAGGAGAGATTTTTTAAAATATTTTATTTGATCTATTTCATGTTGTTTGATCTGTTCTATGTATGTGTATGTGTGTGTATTTTTAATTTTTTTAATTTATATTTCATTATTTCATTATTTATTTATTTTATTTTTTTTTGTGTAAGGTTTTTAGAGAACCTTATCGTTGCCTTTCTGATTGTATTTTGTTTGGGTTTGTTTTCCGTTCTTTTCTTCCTAGTTTTTAAAGATGTAGGGGAGTTGAAATGATTATTTGTCTGTTGTTGATCTTTTCAACTCTAATAGATAAATAGTGGTTGAAATTTGATTTTGTTTGTCCTGGTCTTTCAATTTTGCTTACCTGGTATTTTTTTCTCTTCTTTTTTTTCTTTTTTTTTTTCTTTTCATTTTTTTTTTTACAGACAGCCCCTACGTCGACACAAAGATGGATGGGAAAACTTATAAAAACTGGAAAGAAAAATTAAAAAATTGGCACAACCGGAAGCTGACGATGCGTCTCCTAAAATCAAGCTTCTAAAATGACATTACAAACCAATATTGCAAACTTATTTTATTTTCATTTCATCAATGTTTAGTAGAGCAGTGATTTTATACATCATAGAATCATAGGCACATATTAGTACTCGAATGTCCTAAAACTCTACTTTATCACTCTCATCGATATTACAGTTGAACCCGGTATACTGAAATCGGTTATACTGAAGTCCCGGTTAAACTGAAACTTTAAAAAAAAAAGAATTATATATAAATAAACCGGAACTAAGCCCGCTTATACTGAAATATGTTTTGTCGGTTAAGTACAGAAATCGCGGAAATCCTTGGACAAAAGTCAAAACGGACACCAGCCACAAAGAAAACACTACAAAAAAGAAAGACAGCGAGAAAAAAGAACAACAACAACATCAACAAAAAACACTGTAACGAATGGCAGTACCAAGTCCACTTACAAAATGACTGATGCATTGTTTCCTTTCCATTGACGTTAATATCACCCGAAATGCCATTATAGCTTACTAAAATACCTCTATACAGCGATGTTGCATCATTATCGGTTTATACTGAAATCCTGGTTATAATACTGAAATTTTTAGAAATATTTTTGAGTTTCAGATAAGCGGGTTCAACTGTAGTATTATTTTTCTACTATTTTTTATGAAGAGGGAAAAGGTATGGCAAGATATCCACAAAAAGACATCCCCACAGAAAGATTTCTTGGGAATCCAAAATCCTTATATTTGGATGGCCATTTGTCTGATGCTTTTCTGTACATGTTTTGTTTCAGAGGGTAAACATAGACAGACTATTCAAAGTTCTAGTTTGATTTCAATAAAATCAGAAAATTTTATCACCATGTGAGCCTTGGAAGTTTGATTCTTTCCATAAATTGGTCATTTCTACTTCTAACTATTGCACTAAGTTAAGAAATTCTTAGTCCATAATGTTTGTCATATAAAATGCATTTAACTACATTACATACTTAACAAAAATGACGTGCCAATTGTGGATGAAGGAGGTAATGCACTTTGAAAAATGTTTGTAGTATCACAAAAATAGTCCAGATACCCGCAGCTACAAATTGTTGAAGATAACATAGCAATAATTTAAAGTTAAAGGTAGCAAACAATAACTCCTCATTACGGTGGCTATTAAGTACTTTTACGGCTATTATAATATCTGAGCAATTTTGAAGTATGTATATATATTGCAATAAGGAAATGATAACATTAATTATGATAAACTCCTCTTATGGACTCATTTCCTAGCATTTATTTGTTGATCTCTAATTTCTCCCCCTAAACTACACATTTTTGCATCTTCCTCAATTAATTTTAAATATTTTATGTAGGTGGATTGTCCCTCTCATTGTATTTAGACATCACTTAAATTAAAAAATCGTAATTTCATAGTAAAGTATTTGTTTGTTATCTCTATATTATATTGTAACTATTGGTTACCATTTATAATAAAGATTTTTGTTATTGTTATCCTTTTCTTTTTCTTTTTCCTCTTAGGCTCCTGGAAAAATTACCTTTGCTAAAGTTGACTGCGATAAAGAGGGTGGGTATTCAATAGAGAAAAAAGTAACAAATGTCTCTAATTTCTCCCATAATGATCAATTTATGAGATAGATTTGTAGGATATAATTATGAAAGTTTAATTTAATCTTTCTTTCCTCACCCAAGTCAGTTGTACATTAATTCATTGGTAAAGAAATGAAAAGATATTGTCCACATATGCTAATTGGAAATACCCATAAAAGTTTCTCCACTCTACGGTCCCTAGTTAGCAGAGATTATTTGAGCAGAGTGGTCTGCCTATGGAATATATTTGATATAAAAGTCTTACGTTAGGGGGCGATTGTATTATTACAATACTCATTGCATTTTATTAATAAAATTCATGAATTGATTTGTTCTTTCTCTTTCACTCACATTCTGTTTCTCTTCTATTTGTTTCTTGTCTTTATTTATTTGTTTATTATATTTTTGTAATTTTTATAAATCTTCGCTTCCTTATCAAAAGCAGTGGATTTTTATGGTTGTCTTTAATCATTGTCTTCTTTGTCTTACAGTGAATATAGCTAGCCGTTTCAGAATTAACAAGTACCCCACTCTCAAACTTTTCCGTAATGGAAATGTTGTCAAAAAGGAGTATCGTGGTCAAAGATCTGTAGAAGCTCTGGTTCAGTTTGCCCATGATGAAATTAAAGACCCATTTCAGGAAATCAAACAACTTGAAACTCTAGAGACCTTAGATGTAAGTCGTTCAATCAATTGGTGATATGTATTGTGTTGTATAATAATCCCTTGTATATTAAACATAATGTATAGATACACATGTAATATATATGATGTTGTTTTTCTTATTATTTTTACTAGAAAAGGCTAGCCCTGCTGTCTATAAGCTTTTGCTTGCTAGTTTTCTCTTCCTGCATGCTATTTTCTACGGACACCCTCCCCCAATCATCCACCCTCTTGTTAAAAAAGCCCACCAATTGGAAAAAAGCCAAAGTGCTTAAGGCACTCGGATGGGGCGGGGCGTTGAATTTTTGATTCAATGGACAAAGAGTGTGGCACATGCGCAGTGCATACATTTCACGTAGCACAGTTTATTTTGGATTCCAAATGTAATTCTAATCATAATTTATTTTTTTCTCTAAGCAGCAATAAAATACTTTAAGTAAAAAATCTGACTGGGCCGTGCACTAAATAATGTTAATTTATACGCTTTTTATGTCAAATTTGGTGACTTAAGGTGTAGTAGTTGTAGTCTTTCTTGAAAGGGTCAACGCAATTTGAATCTAATCTTAATGTAATTATCATTATTATTAATCAGTTTTATTATTGTTATTATTATTGTTGCTAGCTGCCAACCAGTAGTGATGTTATGTAATTGTTGTTCAGCATTTAAACTATGTAACATATTGTTTATAACAGTCGCCATCTGGGGATTAAAGAGATTATTGAAATAAACGTTGTTTTTGCAAAAGTGATTTGGAGATCACTCATTATAGTGATTATCATTATTTGTCTGTTTATGTTTTTCAAATTTATTTAAGTAGATGTAGTAGATCATTAGGTGTTATCTTCTCATGTTCTCCTCACCTCTCAGTCAAGTCTCCCTATCATACATTCATTCATGTTCTTTTGGAAGCTATATGATTAGAATAGATTAATTTTGTTTTTCTTCTACAAATGTTTCCATCAGTGACATATTTTCCTAAAAATCTGATAGAAATCACTGTGGCATAAAATTTGAAAGTTAACTTGTTACCTTGAAACCTGCATTTTCAGATAGTAGTACATCTTTCTGTATATTTGTGTCAAGTATTTCAAGAAGAGTTCTTAGTTCTATCTCTTAGTTTACAACATTGCTATCACTAGTTATGGCATATATTATTTATGTTTTTCTTTCCTCTCTTTTTAATAGGGCAAAAAGAGGCATGTAATAGGTTATTTTGACAATAAAAACTCAGACAGTTTCCAAGCATTTAACAAAGTAGCCAACATACTCAGGGATGATTGCAACTTCCTTGCAGCTTTTGGGTGAGTGACGGAATCATTGAAGATTTTTGTAATGTCTTTTGTTTGCTATGGTCAATTCATTCTCTCTCATTTCAATAGTGAAAAGACAGAATGGCGTAACTAAATTCTTTGTTTTGGAGAAAAATGGCTTTGACTTTCGACTAACTCAAAAGAACATACTTCTATTTGAAGGGTCAAGTATGGATATATAGAAGGGGCATTCAAGGAGTCCTTACCCTGGCCATGAAGGAATAGACCCAGAGCCATGGAATTTGTAGAGGGTGATACTTAATTTCATTGAACCCAGCATGAGGAGTTTGGGAAAATCCGATGAGCGGTGTACACTCAAGTGTGCTTTTAGTGAATGTGGGTATTGAATGCAGCAGGAATGTCCATTCTCAAGAGAATGTCAAATATGGATTCCGTTGAATATCTTTCTGTGATCAAATTTCTTCATCTGCAAGGAAAGTCACCACCGGAAATTTATGAGGAAATATACTGCTGTTTATCATAATGAATGTCCATCTTTTATATGGAACTGTTATATACTGGACTATGGATATTCACAGCTTCTTTTTCATTTTCTATTGCTTATACATTGCACTCTATCACACTGCTCTTTATTAGTGATGATAAATCACAAGCTCATACATTTTTTTGTCAATCTTCTAGTTAATAGAGCTGATGCAAAATTATCATTAATTTTGATGTAAACATAAAACATTATGATATATTTTCTTTTCCCTGTGTCAAAACATGTAGTCTTATTCAAAACAAACATATATCAACAAGATTTTAACAATCAATTAATATAATTTATTTAATTTATATGCAATTTTAATGTTTCCAACTGCACAGATTAGAGTATATCTCTATAAACGCATAGTAAATGACATGCCCCTTTTTGTCAGTATATGCTCTCTGAGATCTGGTGACCGGTTCACCAGACATCGGACAATAGAGAGTAATGGGCTTGAACCATCTGGTGTACTTTTCTGTGCTATTACTCAACTTAGTTGGCAAAACTGTGATCCATCTTGGTCAAGAAAAGATGCGGGAAGCTGCGAAAGGTAGTTCTCCTGTTGCGTGACAATGTGCTGTGATGTGGCTATGAAATGCTCCCGCATCCACCATATTCACAGATTTGGCACTGTTTGACCTATTCCTTTTCCCAAATCTGAAAAAAAATTCTTAAAGGGCTGAGTTTTATCAATGAAATTGCTTTGTAAATGCTACAGAGGAATTGTTTGCTAGCTTGTTTTCTTTACAGCAGGGTAGAGATTTATTGAATACCCCTTGTACATTGTAGATGTGAACTTCAACTTTTGTCAACATATTGAACTGGAGTTATAGACGAGTAAAACTGTTATCGTTGATTTTAGCAAATTGCAGATAAGTTGGTCTGCCTTTGCATGGCTGATTAATGTGACTGTCCAGCAAAGCTTATCTTATTGATCTTGGAAATACACATATAAAACCTGACCATGGTGATTTATTTGAAAATAAAAAAATAAATCCCTAAATATTGAATTTTGTGTTGAAGTCATACTAGTACTCTTCTATGTAGCAGAAATATTTTTTTGATGAAATTAATTATTATGAATAAATGTCAATGTAACTTTTCCATGGATGGTGTTTCATTTTATCCTGTGATAAAAATGCTGTTGATATTTTACCATTATAAAAAAATTGTTTCGGGTGTTATGATAGTTATCTTTACTTCGTTTCCATCCACAGGCCTGTGTCTCTCGGTCAGCGTCAACATGGTGAAAATGTAGTAGATACCATACACTTTAGAAAACAAAAGGTAAGGAGAATCATAGAGCAAATATTTTCTGTATTCTTACATCATCGAAAATTTAAATTTATTTTCCTTAATAAAGCAAGCTAACAGAAATGTAATGGTAATGACGGAAATAAGAAAAAGTTCTGATTCATGTTTACTAAATTAGACATTGACCTAAATGATGAATCATTGGTACCCTTACTACGTCTTTTGATCACTGCTCATTCACAATTTTGAATATAGCACTGTCCTCCAAGGGTTAATATGTGATGGAAGTTATGGAATTTTTTTTCTTTATGACATTTCTCATTATATTTCCAGGATCAAGTTGAGTCCTATTCTGGGCCAATTGATAACTTTGATGCTTTATTTCAATGGACCTTGGACAAATGCATTTCTATTGTTCGAGAGATCACCTTTGAGAATGCGGAAGTGAGTAACTTTCTATAGAACATTTTTTTAAATGTCTAATCTATCTATATCAGGTATGGGAAAACTATGCCACACCAAAGGAATTTTTGAAAACGATAAATCAGACATTAATGAAATTTCACACACTTTAGGATCAATAAATTGTGCGTTAATTTGTGAAATTTTGTGGCAATCAATGGAATAATTTTAAAATTAGCCCCTTTACAACAGGGTCGGTTAGAAAATGATATATCAGATATTATGCAAAATGGCAGCCATACTCGTAGTCCTGCGTAAATTCTTCAGGTGGTCTGTAGATCCCCCATTATGGCAATAACATTTTCTTCCTCTCACAATGATATGGCATATCGTACCTCCTTAAGGGTAATCTTTTGCCAGCACTGTTTTATCTTATTTTCTGTAAAAGGGGGAGGCCGATTTCTGTAAACTTTTCCTGCTATTGAGTCCCAAATATAAATGGCGTAATCCATGGCATTATAGTCTGGTGACTGAGATGGCCATTCATTTTTAGAAATGGCATTTGTTATGGCTGATTTTGGTCGACCACGCCCAACTTTCCTTGCAGGTGATCCGGTTTCTCGAATCTTCTTGATCAATCTATTTAAGGAGTTCTTATTTCAGTTCTTAATTGGGAACTCATGAACAGTATTTGAATCAACCCAACCTTTGTGTACAAATAAAGTCTCTATGACGATTTTATTGTCTCGGCTAAGAAATATTCTTTTAAAAGGTGTTGAAGGCCAGGTCTAGATTGAGATCAAGATCTAAACTCTAGGAAATTTAATGTCTAGATATGTCTATATCTACCAATAACATTAAATCTAAAGGTAACACAGCAATCACGTAATTGAACATTTGGATTTAAATTTGGTTGTTGAATAGGATATGAAAAAAAAAATTACAAACATCATTTATTTGAGTGAATTTATCATGAATGTATTTTTATCCACCATAGTAAGTCTGACTGTAAATTGAAACTAGTTGTGAATATTGAAATTCAAATGTAAAACCATAAACGGCCGTTGAATCTATATGATGAGTTACAACTGAGCAAAATCACATCGATATTTGCCACTTGGAACTCGTCTTAATTATAAATTTATTGTGCGTTTATTTCTGGATATATTTTAATTAAATTTCGTACACTAATGTAAAAATAGCTAGTTTGGTGGAAAATTTCTTTAAAATCGATAGCCGAATAAATGCAATATTGTAGCTCAAAATTTCTGTGTGTTGTTTTTTTTTTTTGGCTTACCCGATATATGTTAATCTATTTGTATGTAAATACTGATATTCTAAATCTATCTACCTGTCTGTTTTGGTTAAACAGTGTAAGGGAATTGGATAAAATTAAGTATTGGATAACAGGCACATGGAATTTTTGTGTGCTGAAAGATGAGCAATTATGATGTGCGAGAGTTTGGATGGTAAAGCAGACTTTCTTTCTCTATATTGAAAATTGATAAGTCAAAGAATTATCAATTCTCACTGACTTGAATCTTCAGTCAGTGTTGAGGATCAGCACAAGCAACTTGACCCTTAATTTTAGCAAATTGATGAGCATTATTCCAAAACTCAGTGACTACTGTTACGGTGAATTTTACATTCCTGTCTTTCAACATTAGTTCTACAAAATTATGATGCAATATTACAAAATGGCACACTTTTGTAGTCTCAATAAACTTCAAACCATGTGTACATCCATCAAAATATTTTCATGCTCTTCAATTGGTAATTGGCTCCAGTCATTCTCATTGATTCATAGAGATCCTTATTTTTTATTTTTAAATAAATGTGTTTTAATTAAGTTTCTTCTTTAAAATGAAAATTAATATTGTCCTTAAATTGAATTACTTAATGGCTCATTTAAAGTTTCTACTTAAAAGCATAAATATTTTTTTTTACTTCTTTAAACAGTGCTCTACTTTTGTTTCAAATAATATATGTTTTTCAACTTTATGGTCAGAAAAATTGCATTTTTTACTTAAACAAGGTTATTTGTTTTTGAAATGTACTTCAAGTGAAGTTCCTACTTCAGAGTCTTTGCAATGTAGACCTACAATAAGAGTTACAAAAAACGTAATATTTTCCTCTCTCCGGAATCAGTTTTATGGATTCATAATCGTGTGCATCTGGCCAATAATCCTGGCTACCAAATATGTAGTCCGTAATTTGAAATGGTTGCCCACCACTGATCTATGCCAATGATAAGATATATGAGTGAATGATTAATTATTGCAATTATATTTAATGAAAATTGCAATGACTAAGAAATATTAAATCTTTTCTTCATGTCAAAGGAACTTACAGAAGAAGGTCTTCCATTTCTTATCCTCTTCCATGACCCTGCTGATACTGCATCTGTAGAATTATTCACCAATGAAGTATCTAAACAAATTCCACATGAAAAAGGTAAGAGACTTGTCTTTTCCAATGGATGGATTGCCTTCTCACCCTATTCCAGGGGTATCCCCCTCTTCCCATATCTTCCTCTATGGACCTCCTCCATGTTGTTCTCGGTCTCCCCTTCTTTCTGTGCCCCTGTGGATTCCATCTTAATGCTTGCCTCGTGAATCTTTGTGGAGGTCTCCTTAAAGTGTGGCCAAACCACCACCACCTTCTCTCTCCCACCTCCTCAGCAATCCTCTTCTGTCCTGTTCTTACCCATAGCTCCCCATTCCGAATTCTATCCTGCCATATGATTCTCAGTATCTTCCTCACGCTAGCATTTACAAAGGTCTGTAGTTTGTTGAGGGGAACTTTGGTGAATTTCCATGTCTCACAACCATACAGCAATACTGGCTGTATGTTTGAGTTGAAAAGCCTATATTTGGTCTGTGTTGAGATAATTCTATCTTTCTTGTCTTTTCCAATGTATTTATAAATTTTTAGGGAAAAGCAAAGTTGGACTTGCCAACCGATATGAATTTGATTAATAATATGCATTGCATCATCATAGATACGTAAATATTTGAACATGTTGAAATATGCAAAGTGTTAAATTATGTTAATTGGCCAAAATTAGCTGAGATTGTATAAAGTTAAGATCATGTAAAACTAAGGACCATGGTAGCAGGACAGTATGCTGTCAGAAAAAATATGTAGGCTCTCCTTTCACTACCAGTCTGGTAAGAATTCAAACATGCAGTGAATGGTGAGTTATAATTTGTCTGTTTTTACATCAACACATTAAAAGTATGATTTTGTTTTCGAAATTATAAGGTTGTCCTTGTTTGAGGCGGAAATATGAAAAGATGGTTGGCAGGTCTGCAAAGTAAAGGGTAACATTAAACTGTTGTTTAAAGAAAAAGGAATCAGAAAAGCCCTAACCTGGGCAAGTTTATAAGTTTCATAAGGCCCATTGATGATGTTAAATATTGGTTGAATATGAAGAGCTATGTTGCATTTAAAGAAGCTGATGACTGTTTTTCACCTGAAGTGAATAATTGTGAATTTGATTGAGAAAAGGTTCATCATTAATCTGATTTTTCATAGTACAAGAAAGTTGATTTTTGATTGTTTTTTGTCTTTTTCTTCTTCAGCCAATGTCAATTTCCTTATTGCTGATGGCCATAAATTTGCGCATCCCTTACACCATTTGGGTAAAAGTACCAGTGATCTTCCAATCCTGGCTATTGATAGTTTTAGACATATGTACATTTTCCCACATGATGTTAAAACAGATTTAGGGTAAGTAAAGAAATAAATTTGCACTGAGCTAATATAATACATTGTTATCTGTCAGATGAAATTTTGTATCACTCAAAATTGTTGCTATAGAGCACTATGGATTCTATATCTAATGATACATCTATCATGAAAGTGCTAGGTGGCAACAGATGTTTTACATGGTGTGATTTTAATAAGGATTTTGTGCCATTATCTACCCGCCGGCCAAATCAATTGGTAAAATTGAGTGACCAACACTGCCGAGAATATTTATTGAGTATAAAGAGTAATATTCTGTGTATTGGTTGCAATTGCAGGGTTCCCACGTCTTCAAATTGGGAAAAGGTCAGGAATTTTATTTTCAAAATTTAAGGTTGGGAAAAGGTTGGGAATTTTCAAATTTCATGATTTGGGTCTGGGAAAACCAAGGAACAGTCACGAGGAAAAAATTTCCCGAAGCACCAAAAATAGCCTTTGAAATCAATGAATGAATTTAAGTACAGTGCAGCCCACTTACAACGACATCCCTTATAACGACATCTTCTCGATATCGATATGGTGCCCAAATCCCGATTTTTCTTTTCTTTATATCATTAATAATAATTAAAAAATCACCATAATGACACATGTTTTAATAAAACCCTATATGGTGGTAATCCGAATCAGCAAATTCAAATCGACAGTCAAGACAAAATTTCTGCTTTCATACTACTGAAATCCCGTAGCACACTATTCCAATATGCCAGTACATCTTGACTTTAACTACTCTCTCTGTCTCTCTCTCTCTTTCTCTCTCTCTCTCTCTCTCTCTCTCTCTCTCTTTCTCTCTCTCTCTCTCTCTCTCTCTCTATATCTCTCTCTCT
>JASKDV010198502.1:0-11056 GCA_032466395.1 Aegires albopunctatus
AAAAGTATCAGGTGTTCAGAAAATACCCTACATAGCTCAGTATGATTGATAATCAAAGCACGTAACTGCGCAAAAAACCCCATAGAAGTTTGAATGAAACGCTCAATGCTTTGTTTACATTCTCAATTATTCTTAATTTGGAATATCCCTATAGGGCCAAATGACCAGTAATCGAAAGAACGATTATCATAGAACATCATACTGTAGTTGTTCGTGGTTTTCATATGTATTATTTTCTTTATTAGGCCTATAGCACACATAGACCCATCGGCCGCTCTGAGCGGCCGCTCGTCGATCCAGTAAGATTTACCAGCCGCTCGGGCTGAAAGAGTTAAGGTGGATCTAGATTGATATCTTGGCCAGATAGTTGGGAAGTGAATACTTACGGACAATTTTATGTGGTTTTCAGTGCTATAAAGAAAGAGGATGTTGTCAGGAAGTTTATCATGCAATGAATGATGAAATACACTTTATTCATAAAAATTTCTTTTTCTTTTTTCTTTAGATAAAATTTGATGTTATCTCAAGCAAAACCATGGTTGTAGTGATTGGCTTTGAGGGCAGTGCCAATAAACTTGGCATTGGTATTGTCAGGGATGGAGTTGTCTTATCAAATCCACGTCACACATACATTACGCCCCCTGGACATGGTATTGATCTTGGTTTCTTTTCTTATAATTGTGTACATTTTATGTGATATAATAATAAGTTAACAAAGTGAGTGCAGGTCTTGTTGATTTAGATGATCCTTTGGCATCCTGTTTTGAAAATTATTTTGCTAATAAACTGGTTTGTTGATGAGGTAAATAAAAGTGCTTTTAATACTTTATTCTCTTACACAGATCCAATGTTTCATTATTTAGTTGAAATTCAATATTTTCTTATATATATGTAAAAAGGTAATATTGCTTCACATTAATAAGTATTGAAGATTATAAATATTGTAGTTATTTGAGTATTGCATGAATAATGAAGGCAAAAAGAGTAACACCATGATTGAAAAGGGACGAATGATCTGATGAATATCAATATTCAGGTCTCCCTGTCATATGATAAATCATCATATCTGAAGTTAAGATTATTAAGAAGAGAAGTATCAAAGTTAGGAGGGATCGATTACTTATATCATTTTATACATATAACAGATCTATTTCGTCTTCTGTTATTCCCAGGAAAATTGAGGAAAATATTTCATCTCTGTCATTCTATAAAGGTTTTAAAGTGCAAACTAAGAAATTTTGTAGGGAGACACAATTATACGTTAAGGGCGGCTAAATGAAATGCGCAATATTTTATATGCTTTAATTCTGTTAAAAATGAGGTGAGCAACTCTCAATATAGTTTATTTGGTGCAATAAAATGAAACTAAGAAAATTTGTATTATCCGTTAATAGAATATGATAGAATCACAGCGACATGAAATAGCATGGCAGCAAAACAAAATGGAAAGATTAGTATTAAGGAATAATTCTTGTACCATACTTCATGAGTCTGCTTTAGAAGACATTGTCTGCATAAAAAATAATGTAAGCAATATCCTTTTTAATTGGTAATGTGCTCATCTTTAGGTCAAGCACTCTTTATAGTTGTGAATGGGTCCCCTTTAATCAAACAAAGATGTCAAAAGAGAAATATTATTTTTCCATTAGTTAGTGATGGAAGTATGCATTAGCATTTTTAAATGAAACCATGCATTTCTTTTGACCTCTAGGTTTCTTACCAAAAGATACAGCAAAACATCATAGGGAGCATGCAATCAGTATATTGAAAAAAGCTTTAGAGGAAGCTAAAATATCACCAGAGGAAATAGACGCTATTGCTTATACAAAGGGTATGTGTATCATAGTGTATGTTTGTACTTAGTGTTGAGTAAATTTTTGTTTTGCAATGTAAAATATATTTGTAGTTTTATTTGGGGATTCTGAACATTTACCGCCACTTTCCCTTTTGTTTCATTACTTTTTTTTTTCCGTATTAATTTTTGAACATACATTGTTGTATGAGGAGTAAACTTAAAATTAGTTCTTAGTTTTTATTCTAATTGTTATTTTTCTTTGGAAATTCATCTGAGTTGCAAGATGATGGTGGTAGTGATTATAAGAATAATTATAGTACTCGTAATGTTGATAGCAATAATATTATTACATTTCTTACTTGTGATACATTCACTTTGTAAAAGAAATCGGTTCATCATAGCCAGACACATGAACCAATTAATCACTATTTTTCTTAGTTGTACTTTTTTTTGGAAAAAAAAAAAGAAAGAAAAATGTGGTAGTTTGTGAATTGTTTTTTCTTTAAAGATGAGAAAATATTGGGTTCTTTTTTACAAGGTAGCATTCATCGTTCACCTACCAGGCCTTAATAATGATATGCTTGATGATAAAGTTCTGATTTTATTCTTACTGAATTTCTTTCCTCCAGGTCCAGGTATGGGTGCACCTTTGGTATCCACAGCTTTGGTTGCCAGAACAGTTGCCCAGTTGTGGAAGAAGCCCATTGTTGCAGTAAATCATTGCATTGGTCGTATCCTTGTCAACTGTATGAGAAAAATACTTATTGCTTGCTTCCTAGATCTAGGTTGAAATTCATTTTGGCCATTTTTGGGAAGTTTTCAATGGGATATAGTACCCCTATATTTCTCCCTTGCGTAGCTGTTAATTTTGAGTGTTGTTAGGTGCTAATGCTTTATATTCCATAAATGTACCTTCAAGTATTATTGTAATAATGGTTAATCAGTGATTTCCTTGTTAGGATCATAGGCCTACTCATAAAAGCAATTTTGGAAGGATAGAAAATAATCTAACTGGAAGAACGTACGAAAGTGAATTGTTTCTGTTGACATATTATTTATATCTGATAATTCATAAAAATGTCTAAAGCAATTCAATAAAGATTTTGCATTTTTAACAACCATTATCTTCAATTTCAGGCGAATGTTAACATTGAAATAGAAAACAGTCAACTACTTTTTCATGTGATCTATATGATTTTTTAAAAATGCACTTATTTATCCTTGTTTCATTTTGTATTCAGTATAGTTCCTTCAGTCAATGTAAAAATATATGATATAAAAAACATTGAAAATAGACAAGTCATGTGATGAGTATCATACATATAGTCATACTATATATAACATGTGTTCAAAACAATCAACATTCACACTTTCCTCTCAACAGGTAGATTGTAGTATCAATAAAATTCATGATTAAACTATAGTATCAAGAATAAAAATCAAATTCATTGTGTAAACATTGTAAGTAATTAGAAAATAACACAGATATAATATATATATGAAAACAGTTTCAGGGAAAAATGAGACATATCCAATTTTGACATCATGAGATATCTGACTTTTTCAAACTGAAGTCTAACTGTTTACAATACTGATAATCTGTTTATCCTAAGTTACAGCCCTTTGCGATGCTATTTAAAATTGAGCATGAAATAAAATATTGAGGATTACATTTTTGATTAATTAGGCACTTTTTTGTGAGATTTTTTGCAAAATGGGACATATCCACTCTTTCCTCTCTTGCACTGATTCCCATCATCCCACACAGAAAGATTTAAAGTTCAGTCACTCCATAATATTATCTAATAGGTAAGGAAAAGGCAAGCAATAAATTTTTAATTTTTTTTCTTGCTATTTATTTATTATGTTTAAAATAGAAAAGAATTTTACATTCAAATGGCATTGTAAAATAAAATGTTTGTCCATTCACGAACAACAAAATATTAATATTCATCATCTTCACTATCCTCATCATGAATATTATTAATGGCAAGAGTGGTAGATCTAGTAGTTAAAGTTGAAGCCAAGCATGCTTTGTGCGTAGCATCCGGATGTTTACAAACTATAGTTAGGATTTTCCCACCTCCACCGTGTCGTTGTTGCTTTAGAATTTTGTCCTTTTTTCCCCTTCCTCATCAATTTTTCGCTTTTTAGGCTTTGGTGACGGTAACACCGGCTCAAAAAGGCCATCAAAATCGTTCACGTCATTTACATTCACCGCCATTTTGAGATGTCACTACGGAAGCGAAGAGATGTCACGTACCAGATAGCTTACGATGATTCATCCTTTATGAGTGTCTCATTTTGTGAAAAAACAATAGTTGCGTATGTCTCATTTTTTAAAAAAAGCAAAGTTGTTGAAAAATTAGAGGGATAAGTCTCGTTTTGTTGGGAAAAGGTTTTAGTATTGGACAACTTTTTTATTCACTGTTTCAATCGAACCAATATGTTTGAATTTTCAAGATTAGGGTATGTCACGTTTTGCCCTCAAATTGTTCATATATTGTTTCAAATGATATTTGCATTAAAAATCCTGAATCCTATAAGAGTATTTTCACATACAGAGCGTATTAGGCATACTGTTTCCTTAATGTTTTGCCAGATATTGAAATGGGCAGACTCATTACTGGTGCTGAAAATCCAACAGTGCTGTATGTCAGTGGGGGAAATACACAGGTCAGGGATTAACTGAAAATCTATTTTATGAATAATGACAATATACATTTTTCAGAGACCAAATACTATGTTTGTCAGTGGAATGTCTATAATATACAATGTTAACAAGGGAAGATTGATCATAACTGGGAGAATCAGTGTTTTAATCAAATAATTTTAAAGATTTTAATTGTGTCTAGATTTTTGTTTTTATTACGACTATATTGTTCAACTTACTGGTGACCAATTTAAACAAAGAAAGAACATAATAATGTATAATTTGGATAATCAAATTATTAATGTTGTTGCTGTTATTGTTGTTGTTGTATTATTGACATCATCGTCGTAATTATAGTCATCTTCATCATCATCATCATCAATCCTCTTGTTCCATCTGACCTTCCATAGGTTATTGCTTATTCAGATAAATGTTACAGAATATTTGGAGAAACCATCGATATTGCCGTTGGTAATTGTCTGGATCGCTTTGCTAGGGTCCTCAAGGTCAGTGTTATCACCTCTCTTATTCTCATGATAAGATTTGCTCATTGTGAGAAGGCCCTTATTGTAAGAAAATCCAATTTTAAGTTTTAAGTTTTTTAAAAAGTCACACATATTTAATATGGAACTCGTTTCCACAGCGTAGCTGTACTGACGGCACCTTACATTGACTATTGTACTCCCCTGACTGACAGCAACACAGAATAAGACTTGCAGCCTGTTAGGTGCTATTACATTACTCAGACACTGACAACATTATCTTAAAAGCCAGGTACTCATTCACACCTGAGTTGAGTGTGGTAAGTGGGACATATTGTCTTACCTAAGGACACATGACCAATGACCCGTGGTTATTGATATAATTTGCATCTAGCTGGATTCAATCCCATTGCATCACCCAGCCAACTGATGTCGGTGACCAGTACTGCTGAAGTGTTCTTGTTTGAACTGTGTTAAAATTAATGCTCCCACCTATAACCTATCTTACCTCAATTGTTTTTCAGAAAATGGGTTCTTGTGTAACTAGCTTTTTTTTTTCAGTCCAGTTAACATTGGCAGAAGAAGAAAAATGCTGCTTATAAATTTAAAATTGTGATTATCTTTTAACCATTGGTTATTGTTAATTATAAATCACTAGATGATTTGTCAGCAAAGAGTTCATTTGCTTGTCATTTCTCAAAGTTTCCTTATCTATTGTTTTGTTTTTTTCTTCATTAGCATAGGAGATCTTTAGCATTATATGTTTCTTCTTAATCATAAAACCCTACCAACTCCCAAATCTCTATTATCATCTCTCTATGGTTATTTCATGCTTCTTCTCTCTTTAATTCCCGTTTTCGTCTTTTTGCTTGTTATTGCTTCATTTCGACTGGTTGTTGTTATTGACAAACACCATCATTAGTCTGTCTTGTCTTCTTTTCATACTGTCCCACAATCTGCAAGGTTGCCATATTGAATGCCACGTCCATTGCATTTTCTTCCTCCAGTTCTAATTCCTTCATATCACTCTTGACTCTATCTATCCATCTTGTTTTGGGGTATCCTCTCCCTCTTTTTCCATCTATCTGCTATCACTATTTCCAGTAGTCTCCTGCCCATATATGAGTACCGTATTAGCTCTATTAGACGCCCCGGGGGCATGAAAATGAAGGATAGGGGGGCTTCTAATAGAGTATTAAAAATAACTATTCCGATGGAAAGTTTTAGGTCTCTCCTTAGAACACCGTGGCCCCTATTGGAAGTAGGTTCAATTAATAGACCATATGCAAATATATGGGACACGAGAGAGAGAGGGCGAGGGAGGGAGATTATTTCGAACGTATGAGAGAGAGAGAGAGAAGGGGGGGGGACAGTGCATGCTTAATTGCCATTGGGCTGGTAGGCCCTTCAATCACTTGTTTACAAACAGTGAACAATGTGTTCAATCACCTTACCACAGCTGCCAACATTCCGATCTCGCCGGAAAAAACCCTGACGAGGTTTAAAAAAACCAGGTCTCTGGGCAGCCCGACCATAACCCCGGCGAGGCCAAGTCCGCAAGAGACTTCCAATCGCTTGCAAACTATTTGATCGTGTTGGCCTCTTTAAATAGGGCAAATATGGTATATATACTCTTCATCTCGTCTTTTAATGTGTACATACCATCCCAATCATATTATGGTTAGTCTGTCTTGTCTAATTGTTTGGAATTATTTTTCTTGTTTATGACACTGTCCTTTTTTTTTTTATTTAAATGTTAAACCAACAGAGTCCTTCTTTTCTTTGTGTTTGTAGCTTTGGGAGAAGCAAATTTTGCTTTTGTAACTATTTGGGATTTTGTGTTTCATCTTTCAAAGTTGTATTTTTTTTTATTGTTTTAGATTGTCGATAAAGAAATTATTTTAGATCATCAAATCACCTTATTATAGTCATGATATATATGTAGATATACATTTTTCATTTCCATAGCTCTCCAATGATCCAAGCCCTGGTTACAACATTGAACAGCTGGCTAAAAAGTAGGTCGGCTCCATGGCATTTAAACTTTTTATCATTTTTGTATTATAATTGGGAGGCAAGGATCAATTATTCCATTTTTCAATTCGTCTGGTTAAAGTTGTGTCATCTGCTGAGAACAACCACCTTGGCCTCTGAACTTTTTAATAATTTCTTTTCTCCATGCCTTCCATATTAAGAATGCTTTCCTTCTTTGGACTTTTGTCACCTATCTACAGCCATTCTACATGATTAAAGTAGGGAAATGAAGGAATTAAGGGACCTTATGATACAGCCCCCCATTGGGCCTGTTTTGGTTAGTCAGCACTCACTTTGGACTTTTGCAATGTTGTGGAAACCCAGCATCAGATTGTCGTGTGTGTTCCTTTATTCTCAATATGATATAAATAATAATATTATGGGCCAGGTTGCTTTCAGAAATTAGGAATATTGAGAATGTCATTTATGTATTTAAGGACAGACTGCATCATATCACACTTAGGTCAGCATATGATAAAAGAAAGTATACAAAATGGAATATAAAGTTTTATGGCGTATTGACACTAATACTCGATGTGATTGAGTTTCTCGGTTAACTTAAAGAAGAGAAAGGAGATATGGGCGGGTTTTTTTGTTTTTTTTTTTTTTTGTTTTTTCCCCGCTCTGCTACCAAAGCAAATACATTTTTTAAACTTCAACCAAATATAAGTTTCTTGTATGTTTTTTTTCTTCTTTTAATTCAATGAAAAAATATATTTTTTGTTCTTTAGGGGCAACAAGTTTCTGGTCATGCCTTACACAGTGAAAGGAATGGACGTATCATTTTCTGGCCTTCTGTCTTTTATTGAGGTAAAATAAATCTTCTTTTTTTTTCTATACTGTTAAATGGCTTTTACTCATCCACAAAGTATGGGTGAAATTTTTCATTCTAATTTTTAAAGCAGTTTAAATTTATTTTCATTGGTTAATGATTTTGTTGATGATTTTATAAATGGATTTGAAAATGATTTTGTAATGATTAGGTTGATGCATTAGTTGATAATGTATTCTAACAATGATTGACATGATCATCTTCTTTTGTGAAACAGGAAAGGAGACAAGACAAAGGATTGTTAAGTAACTTGTTATGTCCACAGGTAAACATTTAGACTGGAGAAAACAAAGTTTTTAAGTTTTGATTCCCTGTCAGGGAAAAATGTTGTCCTGCATTTTCCTCACCAATTTAAGTCAGGTGTAAAATGAGTACCAGACTATAAGTAGACTCATACCTTGTCATTTTGCAGTCGAGGAAGCATCTTTGATATTTGTATTGCTCTGTATGTTCAGAGATCAAAAAGAATTTCAGAATTTTAATGGCCTGCCAGAGAACTTAAGTAAAGTGCATTAACTCTAAAGTACGTTAAATCTTTGACTCCCCAAGGGATTTTCATGGTTGGACCCACACATTTTTCCGTCTTTTCTTTCTATCCATCTTTCACCATTTACAACTCCCTCACGGTTCCATTAATTGTTTTGAACACCCTTCCTCCTTTTTACCCAATTCATTCTCTACAATTACATGTATGTTTTGCATAACCTATCAACACTCTGAAAGGGGCCATTATGCAATTTGTGAACTAGGGTGATAACATCTTAAGGCAAAAAAACTGCTTGGTGTCCAAAAGTGCATTTGAGCTGATCCGTAAAATTTGGCTTGGTGGAGTCAAAGAACGAAGTAGTACAGTCCAACCTAGTTATTCCAAATATTTTAAAGAAAATGGATTTTTTTCTATACAAAATGACCGGTTAATCCAAAATTTTTCCTACCTTGACACACTTAATCCAAATTTTTTGGCACAAAAATTCAGACAAGATGGAAAAAATTCTGCTAAAGATAGAATAAAAACATCATGATTTATCTACACAAAAGGCAAATATTAAATGCAATTAAAGTAAAGGCATAGATTACATCACAAATCATCACAACATTTCTCATAACACCTCTTCACTCACTGTCTGAGTAAGCGGTGCAGGCCACCTATTGTGTCGCAAGTCTATTGTAATGAAGCGGTCGCTGTGAAGTGAACTCACTTAACAATAGATGAGTCGGCGTTGTGATGGTTTTTGAAGTGGATGGACGGATGGTTGATTAACATCAAAAGACCTGTGCTAGACAGTGGTCTAGACATGTTTTATAGAGGGGTTTTTAGAGGACTTGGCTTATAGACGTCATTGTTTCCGTTTAGTATTAATACGATTGGTGAATCTAGATTCGTCAGTTGACAAGATAGAGCCACTGGCGGTTTCAAGCCCGTATATACAATGCAGAGGCAATGTTTTCACTTATTGCATGCTATACACCCAAAATTTTGGCTCGATGTGTGAAATTACACAGTTTCGGTTATTCCAATTTCCCGGTTAATCCAAATTTTTTCAGAAACCCGACAGATTTGGATTAGGCAGGTTCAACTGTACTGTGCTGTTTAACAAGTCTTCCTTTGTTGCATGTGGACAAATGTATTTTATATGCTTCTTCGCTTAGTCTTTTTAATGAGAGATGAATAAAGTTTTTTTAACATCCCGCATGTTTTGTTTCTCTAGGAAAGTAGATGAAAAATTCACATTTGGCATTCGCTTTATTTTCGTTAGGAGAGGGCAGCCAACCTGTTGAAATCTGGGGAATATACCAAGGAAGATTTGTGTTTTTCTTTGCAGGAGAATGTATTTGCCATGTTGGTTGAGATCACTGGTTGGTATTAGGCTTTATAATCCTTTTGATGTTAGAAATCAGGGATGGAACAGGGATTCCAGATTTGGGTTTTTTTTCATGCAGATCAGAAGTATTTAAGTGTTAAATGAGTCTTATATTTAGTTATAATGTCGTAATTGAAGGTATTGGATATGCTGTCCATTGGTAAAACAGGCAAAAAAAAATGTTCAGGTTTTTTTTTTTTTTTAAGCTTGGTTCCATCCCTGTATAAATACATGTTGTTGGTGTTGCATTGAATTTACCCATTTCCACTACTTTAGTGGTCTCAGGATTTTCCAAGACCACCTTATTAACAGCTAAGGTTTCTCTTGCTTGCTTGCATACACAGGGGACCTCGAAGAGCATAGTCTGCCTCTGATAGCACTTGGCACTTATTTTACCCTGGCAACATAAGGATTGAGACCAGGAGTAAACCAGAAAATTTTGATTTCAAATTCAAGCTTTCACGGGTTAGAACCAGGGATCTTAAGCTTGTCAGGCATTTGCCTTACCTACTGAGCTATCTGCTCTCTCATTATGAATACAATACTTGGGTTAATAGTATATAAGTTAAATAACCCTGTTTTGTTTCAATGACTATATTATATTTATTATAGTTTCGTAATCTGTCATCGTGTTTCTGCAGTAAGATGATAATGCTAAAAGTTATAGTCCATAACACTGTACCAAGTTTAAAATCACGGATTTTGCAACAATTATCCCCACTGGCAGGTCTATTCACGCCAATACCTTATTCTATTTCCCGGGGGGCATACAGCGGCGCAGCTGAGTATCAACGCTTTCCAACTAGCATACGGACAAAATCTTTTGCTGCCTATGCAGGGTATTCTTTTAACCCCTTTGTACAGTGAAGAAGATACATGTAAAGTATTTGTAAAGAAATTTTTACAAGAACTCAAATGCTAGTGAGAATTGAACTCACATTATTTTAATTGCAAACCTCCACTGGAAGTACTTGACCACAAAAAAACACAGCATTTATAGTTCATGCCTTAAAATATAGTATAGTATATATATTTTTATAGTATTCATCATACTTATATAGGTCATCCTATTATTTTTCCCAGAGAGAGCCATGGCCCATTGTGGATCAGAAGAAGTCCTAATCGTTGGTGGAGTTGGCTGTAAGTTATTGATCTGATTTGTTTTATTTTACCGTTTGGAGAAGCAGTGTTAAACCTAGAATGGGGTACCGTAACGAATTGAAGGATGCTGGATTTGAATTTCTTTAAGCAAGAATGATTTCTCTGATTACTTCACCTGATTCAAGTACAGTCAAACCTGTCCATAGCGGTCACTCAAGAACACAGAGAAAAGTGACCGTTATGGAGAGAGGCTAAGATGTGGAAGCAAAACTTTCCCTTCTGAGTTCCCAACCAACA
>JASKDV010198524.1:0-10000 GCA_032466395.1 Aegires albopunctatus
ATATTCCTCCCTCCCTCCCCCTCTGTCTCTGTCTCTTTCTCTGTCTCTGTCTCTGTCTCTCTCTCTCTCTCTCTCTCTCTCTCTCTCTCTCTCTCTCTCTTTCTCTCTTTTCTCAAATGTTATTTGACAATTTAATATTCATATATATATATATATATATATATATATATGATAATCCACTTTAGTATTGTTGTTTTCATTTGTAATTTTTTTTACATTATTTCAGTTCCAGTTTGTCCTCATGGTGGAGGAGTAGGCTTGTGTGAATTGATTCAACACCTTTCTATTTTTGATTACATTGCTGTCTCCGGAAGTCTTGATAAAAGGTTCATATCAAATTGCTCTCATGGCAAAATAACTTTCTCTCGATTTAATTTTAATGGCATTGCTCCATTATAGGAAGCTGTCTAATACCAGAACTTTTTTGATAGATGTATTTCATTTTGCTTTTATTTATGATTCTTATGATAGGTCATTCTCATGATTATCTTATTAGTATAATTCAATCCTAAGAGAGCGTTTTGCAGGAATTCTCATAAGAAATAGAGTAACGTTTGACTGAGAGATTAACTAAAGTAGACAATTGGTAAGAAAATAGTATTAGAAATCTAATGAACAACAAATGATATAGATAACAAAAATAATATTTTCACTAATTCAGTAGTGCTTTTACCATAGAAAAGAAAGAAAAAGATTATTGATCAATAAAATAATATCATGTGTTGGACAAAGCAATGTGAATTTCTCTTAACAGAAATTAAGACTGTCATTTGACAATGCCAGATTTGCTAACTTTGGACAGTCTGTTTTAAATGATGAGAAAATTTGTTTAATTACAAATGAAATCCATAGAAATAGTATAACTCACTTAGAATAAACCCGTTTTGCTTTTTTTTTTCAGAATGACAGAATACTTGGATCACCTTCATGAGCATTTCATCAACCCTTGTCAAGTGAACAATGGTTGTTACGTCGTACCAGAGGTAAAACTAAGCATGTTGAAAAGTAGGCTAACAAAGAGACCAAGAAGTCATGCCCATTACTGAAAAAATATGTCTCTGTGTATCTTAGGTTTAAAAACAGTTCTCGGAAACGAAGCAATGAAGAAAAAGATCAAGTGATGCTTTACTTGTGTATGGCATCATACCCTAGGTATTTAGGAAATCTAACAATATTAGGAGGAGAAACATTCTCTTGTAATCTTTGGATATAATAATATAATGACCAATTGTACAAGAGCTCATTACCCAATTTGTGAACTAGGGTGATAATATCCCGAACCAGAAAAAAATCGGCTTGGCATCCAAATGCACGGTTTCACTGAGCCGGAAAATTCAACTTGGGGTAGTCAAAGAGTTAAAAATTGCAGTTTTATTCTGCTAGGGGATATAATAAAAACAAGAAGTTACTCATTCAATGTGGTGATGTCCTCCTGTTTATGATATTCATTCTTAATATCCCCACAGCAGCCAATGCCAGGGGGTACTTTTTAATACTAAGACTTGTAACGTAGTGGCAGACTGATTGAGATTGAGTCTTGGAAAAAAATACCAGCAAAATGATCCATCATGGTGTGTTTGAATTTCAATTATGCAAATGGATTTCTCTTCTGTCTTATTTTCTCATTGTCAGAGAGAGAAATTAAACTTTGATGGACTGAGTTGGCACATCTCTACTATTTGAGACTTTTGAAGTAAACATGGACACTAGATCTAGAGTTTCTAATTCAAAAAGATTTATTTAGCAATTAATAAATTCTCTGTTAAGCCTTCATCTTGTTTTTCTTTCTAACTGTCTCCTTTCATTTTATTATTCATTAGCTTTTCACACACAGAAAGTTTAATATGTTCAACTTGTTCTTGATCAGTAGTGACCTTAAAGTCAGACTATATAATCCATGTTTTCCGTGTCGTTTTATTTTTCTCATCAAGACTCCAGGCTACAGCATTGATATGAAAGACTCCTCCCTTGACAACTTTGAATGGCCCAATGGAAGTGAATGGCAAAAACTCATTAAACAAGGAATTTACACAAACAATGAATAACTTAACTGCAATCAGCAATCAGAAGTTGTGGAACAAAATTGTTTGTGAACAGTTAATCATTTTAAAAGCTAAAAAAGCTTGAATTTTATAAATACACTCTGCCTCATGATACAACTGGCTGAGGCAAATCTCTAAAAATGTCTTAAGCAATTATCATATGAGCATGACGTTGTGTACTGTAGTGAAAGGCTCTATAAACGATTTATCCATCAAAAGAGAATCATTGGTAGATTTTTTATTTATTCTTTTTCTTATTAATTCCTTTTATAAAAGATTTATATTTGCTAAGATGTTGGTATGTACATATGTACCTATTTACTCAAGTTTATTTGATAGAAATAATTTATTAGGTTTTTGTTCTTATTTTGTGCCATGTTAAAAATGTTCAAAGAGTGCAATTAATTATTTTTATGTTGATAAACGTATTGAATGCCATAAAACTTAATCTGTAACTTTTTTATATCATGATTATTATTGACAGTTTAATTATAAATATTGAGGATACAAGTATTTGACTGTGTGACAAAGCAAGTTCTTTTTGCACATGGATAATAACGAAACTTGTTTTCTTAGCAATAAAAATTACATCTAGCAAATCTGCCATTTTGTTTGTAACTTAAATTCAAATCTTTTGCTTATATGTTATTGTCTGTATAATTTTGGGTTTATAAATCAAAGTGTGGTGCTGTCAGCAGTTAGTGCAAACTAGCATGAAAATGAAACAAACAGCTAAGAATTCTTTAAATACAATTTATTTTAATACGTAATATAATTTGACAAAGCTAATATTTGATAATATACACAGGCCAAAATATATGTTTCACATCAAGAATTGGCGTTAATACTCACACGATAAAATTTAATTGTAATTATTTTAATATAAAAAAAACATCAAAGAAACATGATGTGCACCGACAAGCAAAAAAAGGTTCATAAAGCGCATTTTTAAAAAGAATTAAATTGATATTTCCATATTGTTCTTGTGTTATAATTCAACTTAAAAAAAAATAGATTGTGATTTATGATAATATTGTGAAATTTATTAAATTTATTTTTAACGTTTGCATGCTCAAGTTAGAGAATTCATTCACATACTATTTCTATCTGGATCTGGATCTTGCTTATAGTTGTCAGGGCCCTGGACTGGAGCATTGCATCAACGTGATGTGTGTGTCTGTTAAGGGATGAACATTTTGTATAGCTGACTCTTATAAGATGTTCAAAATATGCTGATGCCGTGGAGTCGGTGATGTCATTCCATTTTTTAATGTTCTGAGTCAAAAGGATGATTTTAAACTCATTGGTATATGATCTTAAGATCTCTAGCTTTTTCGAATTTGCATCCTTGCCACGTGCTAGTCTTTTTTATAGGTTTAGGTTTGCCTCCGCCATGGACACCACCACCTGACCATGATGGGACTTGTACATGAAGACCAGTCTTTGTATTTGTCGTCTTTTTTGGAGGGTTTCCAGCTTTAATTGGCCCAGCAATGATATAACCTGGTAATCTGGGAGTAAGATAAACGGATCCACCAGGCAGTTGATGAACGTTGGACCTTTTCCAGCTTTCAGAATTAATGTTGGTGTAGGGATCCCTGATAATGGATGCATTCTCCATGCCTGATGTTCTAAGGCAATGTAGGCAAGCTTTGTGATTTCTTTTCAGAACTTTCAAAGTTAAAATGATTAGATATGCCTTAAGATATGGACTTACAGATCTAGTAAGTTCGTAAAAAGTCGAACCTACGAGTACATGTATAATATAGCACCAGCTCACATTCATTTTACAATGAGATAATATTCTCTTGATAAACAGCAAAATGGAATACGAATGACAAAACTTGCAGCCGACAAGGCGCATCCATTAATCTAACATAGAGAATTGTGTCTTAAAGGTCAGATTTAGATTCTCACCTATAATAATAACCTGAGTCAATTACAGCAATTAAAGTAAATTTTCTTGCACAATGGTTGGGGTGAGATTAGAATGCTATAATTATTCCCTGTCTACAACGCAACACTTTAGTAATTATGCTACTGCACATCTGCAGTTATTGAACCACACTGTCATGAATAATGATATCAAAGAGATTAAAACAATAGTCAACAATGGGATAAAATGTTGATAAACCATCGAAATAATGTATTCAAATGACAGTCATTTATGTTTAACCTTAAATTGATGATGGAATGAATTGATCAGTTATCATGACTTGCCTTAGAAAGATGATGATTATCATATGAAAAGTAATATTATGCTTTACAAATTATTTACTTAGGAAGAAAAATCAGTAAAATAAGCATTGAAAAAAACCCCTTTTTATAATGATCGAATATTGAAATCCATTTAAAAATCAATGTGTACTAATGCTTTTACTAAAGGTAATATCATTTATTAAAGTTGTTATGACCTCTCCTAGGCATAATTAATGTATCATGCCTGTCAGCGGATTAGATGAAGTCAGTATCCCCATATACACTTCAATCAGTGATAAAGTGATGATAAAAAATGATAATAACAAGCTGATCTCCCGTTGCACGAACGGATTTTCATTTGAACTTGGTAATAGAAATGTAAATATAAATATTGTAAGTAAGGTATAGAGAAAAAAGTAGTATGGTGAATAGGCGGTGAAAATGAATTTTAATGTTAACATGATAATTTCTTACATCGATCTGATAGAGAAAGATGACTCTTCAAACTTAGAACTTATAAACGAACTATTTTTTAAAAAATTTAAAAATACGCCACCTGAGGAATAATATGATTCAAAACGCTACTGAGCCACAGACATAAGAATAGCAATGCAAAAATAAGAAGTGGCTATGCCAAAATTTAAAAAGAAAGATTAGGATAATAAAAAAACTTTTAAAAAAATATACTGAAATGGGAGACGAATCCGCAGCGTTCATTTGAAAGCCCATCGCCTTAACCACTCGGCCAAAATGTCATGATATTAAAGGCGCAAAGAATAATTATACTTTCATACACAACATGTCGTCGATAGAGTCTCAAACAAAAATGCTGTAATAGGCGCACAAAATCCATTTGATCTCTAATAATAAATTGTGGTCCTAAACATGCTCGGGACATACACGAATGATCATGGAAAGTTTCAACTTAAAGCATTCTGTGGTATAGACGCCTATTCTGACTGGAGGGGGCTGTGTTTTACGCCACTTCACCAAATAATATATAGAGAGAAGAGATGGTAATAGTCAGATTGTAGCTGTAATGTAATCATTATGAGACCTTTGGTGAGTGATAAAGATAAGAATGTTGAAAATGATGAAAATTATATAAACATTATGGAAGTCACAGTTCATTAAAATAATGCATGACTGAAAAAAACAAAAAACAAAACAAAACAAAAAACCCATCAAACTATTAACAAGCAAAACAAAAACTAAAACGAAACAAGCCTCCAACCATTCTTCAAATTCCAAATCATGAAATACAAAATTTAGGCTGCTCTATCTAAGAAGCCTTTGAAGCGGTTTACGCTCCATTTTTTAATAGTCCTCGCTGCCAGGAGAAATGTGGTTTGTATTATTTAAAAAGGTATGTTACACAGTACATATTATATACTCTTTAATTTGTTTTTAATGAAACGTAGGAGAACAATCTCTGAAATAATATCTGGCTCCCTCACTTAACTACGCACTTATTCATTCACTCACCCACCCAAGCTCTCCTCCATTCATTATCCAGCCTTATCAATATCATTATTAGCTACTTGCAATCATAATTTGAAGCTTGTACGGCCGTATGTCTATGCACCCTTATTATGTTATTGTCATGTCTTAGATTGGTCAAGAATTTGGATTGAAATTTTCAGTGTCCATCTTGAGCTGAGGTCCGCGTCGCTTATTATTGGTCTTTTGCTTCTCTTGCTAGTCTTCAAGCTTCCATCGCATCGTATCTGGATAAACGTCAGAATCCCCCCCCCCTCCCAATAATTGTGTATTCACGATAATCTTTGTCCAAGCTTACCCCTTATCTCCTTTGAATAGAGTGTAATCAAGAGCTAATGCTTTACATTATAATTTGACATTCGATTCCGGTCAGATCAAGTTTTTTTTACAACAACACACGGAAATATTAAGCAGGCCATTTCCCCAAATTCCTTTTTTCATTCCCCATCGAGCTATAGCAGAGTAGCTGTTGTTTTAAGTTTTACCACAGCGCTGCGATTCCCGCTAATGATATGAATGGATAAGATTTGCGCTGCCTTTACCGGGGGCAACTGTTCACACATGAGTGGGATATAATAGAAAACACGTATCGGTATAAGGGACCGAGATCAATATCAGGTTCGAGCTCCCAGACTTTCAATAACTAGCCAATCACACCAATTCCTCCACCACGGTGCCTTGTTAGATAATATTATATTTGAGCAGATAGCACATATTTCAATAAAACATTTAAAGCTTGGATGATTGACCTTTCAACTTTCAAACGTGGTTGCCAGGACAATTTCCACATCCGGTAACTTCAATAGACGTTAACTCCATGTCTCCAAAATCACGATTGTTGGCGGAACGACTGTGCCACGATGTCGGGCTGCGCATGACACTAGACCTGTTCCTTTTAGGACCCGCGAAGCACGTGCAAAGTGCGTGGTAGAAAGTCTTTCTGAAATGCTTAGACATAAATCCGTAGATGATAGGATTGATGCACGAGTTGGCGTAAGCCATTAAGTAGAACGTCTGCCTCATGGGCTTCAAGTAGCCGTAGTTTAGGTAGTGCAAAATGCCGAACGCTGTAAGCGTATTGCTGATGAGTATCGGAGCCCAACACAGCACAAATACTACGATGACAGCCACCAGCATCTTGATGACCTGTGGAAGGAGATACATTTCATGGATATATAATGGCACGGGAAATAAATTAATTACAAGGGAATTGTAATGGGAAGTATTCGAAGACTATATCCGTTAATATATTCATTGATCTATTTTTCAATTCTATTACAGAATGATATAAAAGAAGGTAACTGTTTCAAGGCGCATAACTCACTCATCGAAGCCATCAGTGACATGAATTTTGAGCAATGATAGTCGCTTAAATACATTTTATAATGCAATATTAAGCTCACACCGCTCACGCTGTCAATTTAAAGACAACTGGACTGGTCTTTTTATTAAAACGCATTTTCCCGCTCACTTAATGGGGACATTGAAAGAACCAATCTAAGGAGAAGATAAAACCTACCTCACCCATCATAATTATTCATGATTTCGACATTATTTTAAAAGATCTGTTATTCGAGATTGTCAATTAATTGTAAATGTTTTGAATTTGTCAAATAAGTTGATGAACACCAGGTGGATATACTTCAAAACGTACGGATCTAAAAACTGTTTTTAGTTCCTATTGTGATACTATCTGAGAGATCGACTCTTTTGTAATCTGAAAGATCGACTATTTTTCAATCTGAGAGATCGACTCCTTTGCAATCCTTTTTCTTCTCGCTCAAGTTATTGGTATAAAATGAAAATATTTGAGAAGGGTCAGATTGTAGTAGGAATAATATGGATATAACATATATAAAAAACAACAACCTTTAGCTCGATATCAAACCGATATCAGCTTGCAGAATGGCATTGCAGCTATGTAAGGAATACGTCTCTTGAACAAAAACAAATAAATGTGTTAATATCTTTAAAATATGGCTTATATCAATTCTAATATATAAGAATGAAATTTATTTAGTTATTGAGGCAGCTGCCTCCAAGTTCCAAACATTCAAATGCCTTTTTTTTTTCTTTTTTTTTTTTGAAAATGAAGAGATCTTGCATTTTTTGGTGTACAGAAAATAATTTATATCTCCGTTTCCGATGATTCTTTGGAAGCTTTGGAATCTAAGATGTATGTAATTGCATTATGTGTTCAAAAATTTATCAAAATTGAGTTAATCGTTTAAACGCTATTCATGTTTATAACATTTTCCTTTATTGTAGGACACCCTATATATCTAACTAAAAATCATTTTTCATTGGCAACTTTTTCGCCATTATAGATCATTATAAACTTATTACTTTGATGTTCTTTTGATGTCTCACTACAGCGCCAAATAATTATATCCGGTTTGTATCAAGTTCAAAATAATTCACCGTCCAAATTCTACTCCTGCTAGATAAGCTGGAGTGAAATCATTATCTCATTCTGCTCAAAAGGAAAACTAATTCTAATGCGCTCATTGGTCAACTTAATACCCTTCTACGCGTACCGTATGGTAATAATTATGGTCAGGAAGAGAAATGATGCTTTGAATGACTTCTCACGATGTTAAGAGGCAATAAAGAAGAAAATGAGATACGGAATCAAACATGCCATGACATTCTCACCACTGTCAAATGCGGAATGAAGTATGGACATCACATAATAAACTACCAGGACCAAAGACAGGTCAACGGTACGAGAGTGAATTCGAAAAGTAAGAAAATTAAAGATCTGAAGATATTGCCAAACTGGACAGGATTGAAGCTTGGAGAAGCCCCGATAGGGTCAGAAGATGGAGTGATGAAGTGAGCAAAGAGTCAAGTTTCAGTGACCTTGGCGGTCAACAGCAATGCTATTGTGTTGGAGAGGATAGAGTAGGAGGCCGATGTCGGTAAGATTGCATGATGCTGGGATATAATTTGAGAAACATGTAATTATTTGCGTGACATTGTGGATTAAATATAATCCCTGAAATCTTCACTGATATTGATAACTGGATATGAACAATGACAAATCATATTATCATCGTGGGTGTCAATAATACAACATCTTTCACATAATAATATAATGCCATATATTGGATAGAATTTTATTTTATTTTTGGAATTCCTTGGGTTATATGCCTCTAGTGTTAAATTTATATGGAATGTAAAGGTATACAGTCTCTACATGGCCTTGGAACTTGATGTCAATAGTTTTTGATAATATGACTACTGATCAGTTTTGAAAGTTGCTCCAGTTAACGAGATGGTAATTATTCTTTGTATGTTTACTTCAATAAATTCAATTTTTTGAAGTAGATTTACATACTAAAGTGTTATGATATAATCAATAAAATCCTCTTTGAATCACAAAGGTATTTCAATTTCAACTTTGTTCAATTCAATGGAATGGCTATAAAAATGTCAACCATCATTCACGAACAGAAATGACAACCGAGAAAGCCTGAGTCTCACTCTGTTTATACAATGTATAATAATATAATCCCTTGATTTAACTAATAATGTAGTCGATCCATTATGAAAATTGAATGCTAAGGTATTCTTGTTATAATGGAGTTGAAGAATACACTTTCTGATACTTACTTGTTTCTTCGTATTATCGTCCTCTTTGATAACCGTTGCTGTCTGTTTGAAATGGACCATGGGAGTTCTCTCCCCGAATTTTGGAGTGGAATTATAAGATGAGGGCGAACTACGGGTTGAGGAATTATGTCTGAAATAAAACAAAGAGAAAAGACAAGTCAAGTAATTATGTCTGAAATAAAACAAAGAGAAAAGACAAGTCATGTAAGATAAATATATCTTGCTTTATTATAGCGAACCTCTCATTGAACAAAATTAACAAAACGTCACGTCATCTGAAAATTTTGGAATTTGAATTAACAAGATTATTAAATTTCTCCAGAACTCTTGCTAGAGTAATGAATTAATTACACTTACACACGCACGTCCACGCGGACATACACACACATACATACACACACACACTCACACACACACACACACACGTACACACACACACACACACACACCTACACACACAGAAAGCAAATGATGCAAAATGAAAATAATAATAATGAAATAAACAACAAAATCAAAAAGTCAATAAAACCCCTCACACCTCTGAAACAATAAATAAATAAAAAATAAAATTTAAAAAAGAGAAAAAAATGTTATAGAGAAATTAAACTCAGGTTCAAATAAAATATATATCTTTTTATAGTTTC
>JASKDV010198535.1:0-11056 GCA_032466395.1 Aegires albopunctatus
TAAGTCTTCTTGCAGGATTTTACAGTCAGTGCTAGATTATATTTCTCTATATAACAAACTATCATCAGCAAAGAGTCTAAGTTGAGTGCCAGGAGAGAGAGATTAAAATATATATCATTTATGTATGTAAGGAAATAGAGCGGTCTCAGTTCCCTGCGGAACGCCTGAAAGTACAGGATTTGGGTCTGACTCTACGCCTTCTACTATTACCTTTTGGCCCCTACCTAACAAGAAGGATCTGCTCCATTCTATGATATTTACAGAGATGCCATAATAATTCATTTTATTTATTAGTCCTAAATGATCTACTTTGTCTAATGCTTTAGAGAAATCTAACAAGATGGCATCAGTTTGGCCTCTAGCATTAATAGTTATTAAAATAATTTAATGTTGTTATTAGTTGGGTTTCGCAGCTTCTATTTTTTCTAAACCATGTTGTTGGTTGGTTAGTATTTTATTTTTATCTAAATGTTTCATGATTTTACTATTATGTGCTCTAATAGTTTGCAGGTTATTGAAGTTAATGAGACTGGCCTATAGTATTCAGCTTTAGATTTTTTTCCCTTTTTTGAATAATGGAACTATACTAGCATTTTTCCAATCCATTGGTACCTTTCCTTGATTAATTGATTTTTGAAAAAAGAGAGTGTATGAGTCTAAAATTCCAAATGCACAGTTCTTTAATAATCTACCTGGTATTCCATCTGGGTCTGTTGCCTTGGGTTCATCGATGTTAAGTAATAGCTCTAGTACCCCATCTCTACTTATGTTAATAGGCTCCATTTCACTGAAGTTAGTGTTTGGTTATTTACATTCTATTTTAGTTTCAGGGTTTGAAAAAACTGGTGAAAATTGGCTATTTATCAAATTAGTTTTATTTTTTGGATCTTGGATTATTTTATTCTTTTCTGTTAAATCTGAAATGCCCACCTGCTCTTTTCTTTTACTTTTGATATATGTCTATAGTTTGTTTGTTATTTGTTATCTTCACAAATCATATTTTGGATGTATTCTGCATGAGCTAATCTAAATTCTTTTTGGCAAATCCTTTTGATTTCTTTATATTTTTTCTTTACTTTTTCTGAGTTACAAGATTTCATTTTTCTAAACCACCATTTCTCTTTACGCGCTAAGCGATGTGACTAGCCTTGTAGTATGACACCATGAAACATATTCACTTCCAAAGAGATTCGTATCACTTTTATTTATGTTTCTATTTTTTAGTGAAATAGATTAAGAGCACAACTCCCACTAGATTAAAAGTAGCATCAAATTAATTAGAGAGTAGTGCAGGTTTGGCTTTGCTTATCTTGGTTGTACTCCAACTGTTAGACAATGAAACTATTTACTCTATCGCCTCATTTCTATAGAAAGTTCCTTGACCTTATTGCCCATGCTGCAAAATGTACCATTACTAGACCCTTAAGCTCATGGACTCCATCGAGGTCACCCAAACGCCCTGACAAGAATCTCCCATCTCATTCTGTCTGACTTATCCCTTTGGGATCTCCAAAGGTCAATGGTGTCCACCCTCTAGTACCTACTTTCTCACCTTTTCTCTTACCATCTCTCTCATTCTTTTCCTGGCACATCGTCTTGCAACAGGATCTCAGCAAAACTGTGCGATTAGATTGATTGATTGAAACCTATTCTTCCCGCCGCCGCTATGATGCCTTGGCTAATATCCCATAAGTAGTATACAGTTTGGATGGGATTTGTGTCGCGGAGAGCCCCATTATATCGCGGAGACCCCCATTATATCGCATTGACTGTGACTTAGCTGTAATGATTGTAATATCGCGCCAACTTTGACGTAACGTTTTTCTTCTGCTCATTAGATCCGTTTGAAGATGGCAGAAGTTTTTTTGAATAAGCAGAAAAACAATAGGAGCACATTGCACATTTCTTTGAAGGTGCATCTGTTTAAAGAATGGCGGTATGGTAAATGAAAGAAACAGCGAAAGAAATGCAAAATGTGAAAAACCACAGCTGTCTTTGCTTAAAATAACCCAACCTTGAACGGTTAAATACAATGTAGAGTAAATTTAAGTGCAGTTAAATACCAAAGCTTATTACTTCTGTGTTGGAATGCAAATAAATTGTTCAGAGATTGGGTTTAGATCTGTACGGGTCCGTCCCTTTGTCGTCATGGAATTCAAGTGTAACCAGGGCTCTCTTGTCACATGATCGCTGGTGACTAATACGAACCTGCGGCTAGATTCAAAACAGCAGTTTAACTATAATAATTATATATTATTATGTATTTAACTAGTTTCTTATGTTGGAATTAGTTGTGATTGTCAAATGGATATAATAACATTGCACTGTAACCCGATTATGGTGGGTTTAAGCCCCGCATTCGGCATCTGATATTTTTTTCTTTGGCGAGATAATTCACCTCTGTTGCCTACCTCTACATTATCACCTGGATTTTTAGGGTTAACGTTTGGAAGATGCCCAAGAAGACCAATCTTTTTCTATAGAATAAAAAAAGTATTTTATTAGGGGGTGCTTAAAAAAAAATTTATTTATTAAATACGTATAAAGAGGAGATGGGAAATGGACAATAGGTTATGTGGGAGAAGGAGATAAAGAAAAAGTTTGTCTTTGGCAAACCAGAGCAAAAGGAAAATTCTGTCTACATGCATTATCATTCAAAACATACGAAAATATCGCTGCTGACACAACGCCGATAGGTAAAGATTCATCGATCCCTCGCTCTACTTTTGTTTGCGAAGATTGCTTGACTAAATTCGATTATCTTCCTTGAAAGGTTAAAACGTAGATGCGAGCTTGAAAAATCATCAGGAAGTGAAATTGGGTTTCTATAAATAATCGCATAATTGATTTTGATGGGGGGACTGAAACCATAATGATTTTGCAAAATTATAGTTTTCGTTCAATTTGGGGGTCGACCACCCCTGGTTGTGTTCTGTTAACAGGTGCTCACCAAGCACGCGCAGGTGCAGAACAGACGTTAGTATCTTTCTGCAATATTATATTCCAGTTAAGACCTGCACTGTATCGGATCAATGGTAACATACAAAATAAAGATAATGATAATAAATAATAACAAACTAGCATGCTACTTCAGGTTAGTTTTATCTGTAACTTGAATATCCTATCATTGCAGTATTAACGCTTTGTCCTGCTTTAAAATGTTATGACTTTCAATTATCATTCTTCCCTAAGTAACCGTGTAATTAATTATATTATTATGTTCCTTTGAATGAACTGTAATATGTGTGTGTGTGTGTGTGTGGGTGGGTGTTTGTGTATGTGTGAGAGAGAGAGTGTGTGTGTGTGTTTGAAAGAGAGAGAGAGAGAGAGAGAGAGAGTGTGTGTGTGTATGTGTGTGTGTGTGTGCGTGCGTGTGCGTGAGAGAGAGAGAGAGAGAGAGAGAGAGAGAGAGAGAGAGAGAGAGAGAGAGAGAGAGAGAGAGAGAGAGCTATTTGCAATAATAACATTGCTATATCAAAGAAATCTTAATGAGACAGACTTAATTTGTTTACCCAGCCTGGATCGTTATGGTCAATTATGTTTTCTCATTATATCAAAGAAAATAATAACCCGGAAATTAATTGCATTTATGCAAATTAGTCATCGAAATCATAACAATAATATTATTTTTAGCGGGAAAGTTATTAGAAAGTCGCTGTTGGTAGAATTTTCAAACACAGTGTGAGACAGCTGATAATTAGAGCAAAAGGCCGCTACCATATGAACAGACAGATACTGAAAAAACAGTCTGTCACTATTGACGTGGTCTTAATGTACGGACATAATTTAATAGAACAAGACAGAAAGTCTCTGTGGTGTGATATATGTTTGAGAGGTGGAACAAAGACAGTATATCAATTTTACATCGTATTATTCACTCTTCCAATATTTTTATGATTCTCAATGGATCCCTGCTCTCCTTAGATAATAATATAGTTCCATTGTTGTGAAGCGCTGTGCAATATTTTATTGCATGAATCGCTGCGCTGTGAAATTATTTTTTTAAAAATTTATTTAGTTTTTTTTTTTGGTGAGATGCTATACATAGCTCTAAGCTGTTAATTGTATTATATATGAGGCGCCGTAAACTAATTCTTATTCACATGAGGCACTTTATATATTATGAAGCGTTATAAATAATCCCTTATTGATTTAAGGTTCTTTTCAATATCTTTTATTGCAATGAGGCGCTATAACCGTTTCCTTATTGTTTTGATGCGCTGTAAACTTTTTTTTATTGTTTTGAGGCGCTGTAAACTTGTTCTTATTGTTTTGAGGCGCTGTAAACTTATTCTCATTGTTTTGAAGCGCTGTAAACCTTTTCTTATTGTTTTGAGGCGCTGAAAACCTTGTTTTTATTGTTTTGATGCGCTGTAAACTTTTTTCTTATTGTTTTGAGGCGCTATAAACGTTTTCTTATTGCTTTGAGGCGCTGTAAACGTTTTCTCATTGTTTTGAAGCGCTGTAAACGTGTTCTTATTGTTTTGAGGCGCTGTAAACGTTTTCTTATTGTTTTGAGGCACTGTAAACTTGTTCTATTGATTTGAGGCGCCCCATACTTTTTCTTCTTCTTTGAAGAGCGCTTTTTATTATTTATTTATGTATTTAATTGTTTATTTATGGGGGTTGGGTTTATTATGTTATATTATATTATACACATATATACTCGTATATGTAATGAGGCGCTGTAAATGTCTATTGTCATAAGGTGCTGTAAACATGTTTCTATGGCCATAAGGCGCTGTAAGTCAACTTGTTCTTAATGTTAAATGGCGCAGCAAACCTTTTCTTTCCGTATTGAGGTGTTATAAACTTTTTCTGACAGTTGGGAAGAGTTTCAGAATCTTTTCTGGTTCGTTTGTTACTGGATTTTAAACTATTTTAGGGTTGCATTTGTCAGTGTCACTTCCTCAAGTAGACGTCTACCAATTAAAGTAGGTGTAATAGGATACTATGTTCGATATTATAATATTCTAGTAGGTAGCCTGCTGTTCTGTATTCCAGTAAATTACGTTGCCAAATGATGGATAAGATGAAGTCAAAGCAATTAAAATACGTAGTAAACAATAGCACGGCGTGTGTATAATTGGAGAAAGACGAAAAGGGCGTGATTGGGCAATTGATTTATCACTATGAATATCAATTTGTTTTTATTTTTGTCTTTAAATGAGCTACCTTTTAGCGTGGTTTTGTGTGTGTGTGTGTGTGTGTGTGTGTGTGTGCGTGTGTGTGTGTTCCGTGTTCAATTTTGCTGGTGGAAAGAGCGTGAGAGCGATGTACGGAAGCAGAGGCGGATCTGATGTTTTAATTACATTGTAACTTTTAGTTGCGTTTCAAGAAAGCATTGGGGATTGGATAACTTTGTTCACTCAATGAGCTCAATTATAATGAAATAGAAAGGACATTCAGTAATTGTTACTGGATGCTCCATAAAAATGATCGATTTGTTTTAGTAATAAGCTTTTTAATGCTTTGGTAGAATGATTCATATTTATTGGTTCCCCCAAAAATGGAAGTGTAATTTTAACGCGTATGATAAAATATTATGGATAATTATGTCAATACCTTAAGCAATATTACACAATTTGTAGAAAGTAGATGTATGGCCACAGTTGAGTAATAATAGAATGATAGAACTAGAATATATAAATAACTCTTATAGAATATAATAGACATAACAAAACACAGTCGACGTTTCGGGTATAGAACATTAAAATTTGTAAAGTATAAAATAATAAAGACAAGTATTTTGTACTTGACAATGGTTCTGTAACCGAAACATCGACTGTCTTTTTTTTCTCTATATTTTTGTTCTTTTATTCTAAAATTTGTAAAAAAAAAAAAAAGGGTGATTTCTAACTAAGCGCGCAATTGACGGAATCTTTAAAACTTTCATCACAGCGGAAAGTTAAATGGAAATAAATATAATAAGACACCTTGAACATTGATTCTTCTGTTGACTTAAATTATAAAGCTTCACGTAAAATAACAACAAAAACCATAATCCTTTAGTCTTTTACCAAATTATGACATTTTGATGAACGAGTTCATAGTTCGTTTGTTCCTTGTAAAGATTGAACAAAACGACAACTGGCTGAAGAGGTATGTTATTAATTTGATGATAAAGCTGAATATGACAGGGCGATAAACAAACAAAGCAATATTTACTGAAGTACAAACAAATCTGTTTTCTTTATTATGGGACATTCTGTACATAGATACAAATAATTAGAATAAAAAGCATAATATCATGGAGCTGTCAGATCACACTGACAATGTTTTATCCATGTAAATGACATCAATCCGAGGCCCTAGTCCGAGGCAACCAAATGTCAGACCAAGTTGTTATCTCTTCAACACAATTGGGTCTTACTGACCCTCAAAGCCAAAATTAGTATAGCAATTTACAAATATACAATTTGAAAATATAAAACGGTTAATGTAAATGATAAAACCAAAAACATGTCAAATAATCCCACTTTCCTAGATGTAAAAATACAATAGCTCTGCACCAGTCACAAAATCGGACCGAATCGTAGGGGCATAATGAGACATACTTTTTCTAAAACGGAATAGTTGCAAAGAGATCCCTAACGTTAGACACGAATTTCACGCACAACTTTGTCGAATCCAGTAAGTCTTTCTGGCTGAGTATGCATCTAGTCTTTTCCAAAGTATGTCAAAGTATGTAAAACCAAAATGAAAAAAAGAAAAATGAAAAAAGTTTACAAAATACGGACCATTATACTACTCTGACCGACAGTAACACAAAACGCATATGACAAGACTTGCAGCTTGTTCCCCACGAATGTAATTTCTGTCTTAACGACAGGCTACTCATTCACACATGAGTTGCGTGAGGTAGATGGAAATAAGTGTCTTACCTAAGGACACACCTCCAATGGCCTTTGGTTATCGAGAAAATTTGCGTCTAGCGGGCTTCAATCCCACCATGTGACCAGGCCGACCAGTGTCGTTGAGTGGAGCTGCTGAAATTTCTTATTTTTGAACTTTGTTTACCACTAGACCTTTGACGCTCCCCAAGTCTGGACCATTCTTCCGCCAAGCCGCGGCTTTAGTCGCATTTTATATCAGTCATATAATGATTTTAGAAAAATTCTCACATCAACCAAATAACAACACTACCACGACATAAACCCCGAATCCCCATTGAATTCGAGTCACGATTCTATTTCCATGACTCAGAAAATTCTTCTAATGGAAGTCTTGGCCCAGGAAAAGAGAGCCGTCTGGCATTACCCGTTTACTCTTAGCACAAACATTGCCAATATCCAAAATCACCGTATATTATTTAACTGCTCTCTTAATATTCCATCACATTAATCAACAACAAAATCAACATTTAGCACCAACATTACAGTTAATGAAAGATGTCAGCATTTAAAACAAACCTTCGAATGACGACTAGGGCAAATATCACTAAGTCATTTCAAGTAGTTTAGCAGGGTAGCTCACCATACTTTATTCTCGAATGTAAAGATAGAACCTTTTGGTCCCAGGATATGTAAAAGATAAAATAACGCCCTTGTTATTGGTTTAAGAAAATAACGATAATGGTAGTTGTGGGGCAAGCTCCCACGTCAGGCAAGTGGGCGTTACTGGTTGTGATCCAACGAGATCTAGACAAATTGGTTTTATGATAATAATTTCATATCCGTCATAAATTCTCAATTTATGCGTTTCTCCCGATATTTGGACTTGTCATGGTGTTATGGTAGACTTATATGAACATTCATTTGAACCTACGTAATAAACACAGGATACGAAGCAAAATGCTTACACATAGAAAAGGAAAAGGGAGAGAGATGGAGAGAAAGAAAGAGATGCGATAAAGATAGATAGATTGATAGATAGATAAAGATAGAGAGAGGGAGAGTCCCTAAATATTTTCCATTGTTATACAATGAGTCAGAATAGCAGGAAGTCTTGTACTTAGTTTATAGGTATCTGCTCATAATGCGTTAAACTTGGACCTAAAATAAAAAATAAAAAATAAAGTAAACATACCCTTTTTTCGTGATATATGGCAAACTTAATCAGAATGACCATTATAATATCTATCTAAGACTTCTATTATTTTTAAATTATATTATTTGTACTTTATCAATGCACTGAGTGTTAGACAGCAACCATAATGATAGAATGACACAGACTGTCTCTGGAAAGTTGTGGTTGAATTAATTACTCACTTAACTCGACAAAGGTAACTACATCTCTGTGTTGTGAGTGAAATGAATTTCATACAGTCTACAACAGAACAATTTGCAACAATTCATTTTCTTACAAAAGTCTGAAATACTTTGCTTGTATAGCCGCTGTCTTAGCATACAATGATAATGGTTTGTGCATATCTTTTATGGAGTTATATATTTGACAGCACCAAATGCATGATTAGTTCTTGTCTCAGCGGTACAACGTTACAATAAAAAGTAGTTTGGCACTGCAAAGCAAATGTATACAACTAAAGCCAGTGGTATCAACAATCATGAGATCACTGCTTATGGTGAAATACTGCAAATCGGCGAACAAACAAATAGGGGAGTTGTCAAGGGGAGAAACCTTTTATGGATTTCTCGCCAAAGAGTCTCTTCGACGTGTCATTCTTTACTGAGATGGAAAACGTTGACACTCTGGATATGTTGGAAGCCCTTTGAGATTTCTGTCAACACCTACTTCCGGTTCTTGTTTGTTGCGTTTTTCGACCACTCGTCCGGATATTCGTTCACTCGACTTTCTGTTTATTCGTCCACTTGTCTTGATATTCGTCCATTGAATTGTGCGTCTATTAGTTTGCTTATTTGCATGTTTATTCACCCCTTTTTTTTTTTTATAATTATTTTAAATTTTCGGTGCCGTCTTATATTCACTTAATGTAATTATCAATTTTGTTGTCTTGACTTTTCTATCTGTTTATTTAATTGTTGGTCTTTTTATTCGTTTGCTTGTAAATTCGGTCATCCTTCCACTTGTCTGGTCGTTTGTCCATCAGTTCGTCAGCTTAACACGCTATTGTCAGACATGAACATGAACATTTCTTCCTTTATGGGGGCGAGGGTGGCCTAATGGTTAATGACAGTTCACACTCAGGAAAATTTCAGCCGCTTTTATTCACTGACACCATTTGACATGTGCGATCTAATCCTGCTTTGAACAAATTTTCTTGATAACTCCAGGTTGCCGACGATGTGTCCTTAGGTAAGATAACTGTGCTCATTCGACTCAATATACAACATGGACATGAGTGCTGGTCGTTTAGAAGGCGTTCTGTGCCCGAAAAAAAAACTGTATCGGTGCGTAAAAGGCTGCAATTGCTGTCTTACATGTTCTGTGCCGCTGTCCTTCAGTGGAATGTACTATACCTTGTCTTGTTAAAGCATAAGCATGGTTCATCTATGGAGATGGTCACTGTGCAAGAGCGGTTTTTATATTATTCTACCATTCATTAATGAGATCTGTATTCAGTTTGATTGCTCGGACAATTTTTTTAATTTAAGAAACATTCTTTTTATCAAGTTCCAGATTTATAGTACCGTTTAGTTCTTGACACATCCGGGCTTTTGTCATGCTGTCTGGTGTTATCATGCAAAGCGGATTATTGGCTGATAACAATAGACTTTCTTTTTAATCCCATCGGGATATAGATGTTCTATGTTCTTTACATGTATTTTCTTCACCCTACTCACCGTGTAAATTAGTGTTAAACTGGATTTGACATGTAGCGGTCTGCCATAGAGTCTCCGCCAAGCTCATTAAGTACATAGTGGAACCGCACTTAGATAAATCAAAAGAACAGTAGCTGATGAGTGTCAGACATGGCAGGTATAATTCTCTGAGCCTATGGATTAAGATCAATTTTTTACAGTGTGACAAACATAATCGTAGTTTTGGGCTAAGCACCTGGCCCTGGTGTTTTTACCTTGTCACAAGTGATAATCAAAGCCTAGTAAGCAAACATTCTCGTCTCTGACCAATGGGGATAAAGAGAAGGGAAGGTTCTAGGGCCTTATTTATAAATGCGAGACACTTCTATTCCTCCGTCCAAAATTAAGGTCACTTCTGACACTACTGAACAGGGCCCATTCCATTCTTGATCATGATAGTGTCAGATAGAATATCATGTCTTGCATAACAAGATATTTACGCATGGATTATGCATGTGTCTTGAGTAACCGTTGCCATTTGCATAAGTTGTTAGTTTATCATCACTCCTTTTTGTCAAGAGGATCCCAGAGATAAATATTAAATATTAATATTCAATCCTTTTCCCAATGCTAATTTAGACATATTGTGCCAAATATTTGCTACCTTAAAGAATATATTACAAAAAACATAAGGCCATAATGTATTGTCTTTAAAAATTGTCATATTAAGTCATCGTTTTCCATAGTGCATTACTTTCCAAATCTGGTTCTTTTTGCCAAGATGGCTGAGGCCTAACCAAAGCCAATTTCCTGCCAGATACCTATCTTTTGAAACCAAAATAGATTGACTGCCATGAAGCGTCTTCTCTTTTTTCAAAATTTCAAGAAAAATGGTGCAATGACCTGATCCTTTTCATCAGGTCTTTCTTACATGCAAGTACCTAATGCAGCCATTACACCGCCACAGATTTGGGAAGCCTTGTACAATACTATCAATTTACAAGGCCAAAGATGCATCCTGTAATAAAATAGTGTTACTGTGATCAATTCCAATCTGTTTTTCGTCGTAAATGTAGGGTTTACCCGAATGCCCTAATTTTTCTCTTGATATTTATACCATCTCTCTTTCTTTAGTTATATGTCGGTCTGTCTGACTATGCAACTCCCCCTCCATCCCCCCTCCATCCCCCCTCTCTCTCTCTCTCTCTCTCTCTCTCTCCCATCTCTCTCCACTGTTTCTCTATCTCTCACCCTCCTCCGGCTTTCTCTCTTCCTCTCCCTTTCTCTCTCACTCTCTCTCCCTCCCTCCCCTCTCTCTCTCTCTCTCTCTCTCTCTCTCTCTCTCTCTCTCTCTCTCTAACTCTCTATCTATCTATATATATAACTAAATATCT
>JASKDV010198546.1:0-11053 GCA_032466395.1 Aegires albopunctatus
CCCGTTCCCTGGTCGCCTCTTACGACCCGCACATGGAGAAGCGTTGGCCCTATTCTTTACCCCCGGGAACCACACGGTATATTGGTTGATAACATAACTGTAGTTATTTTTAATATATTGTAATCATATCATATTGTAATATTATTACATCATAACTCTTGTAATATCTAATAATGAAACATATACTTGTATAATAATTTCACAATTGCAAAGCAAGTTCTTTTTACTACTACCACTACTACTTTTGTTATTATTATTACATGTATTACTATTATTATTATTATCATTATTGTTGTTATTATTATGATTATCATTAATATTATTATTGAATATATTATTACAAATGTATAAAGATGATGATGAATTTTATAATTATATGTCCTTGTATAATTTTTTTTTTTTTACTTGATGAAATGATTTCATTTCTGTTTTTCCTACCTAAAATTTGTTGAGTAATAAATGGCAAAAAATGTCAAACACACAGTTCCTGCTCCGCTCCAAAGACATTATAATCTTACTATTTTAAATAGAAATAAGACTAACTCAGAAAATAAATCAAAATATACTTTATTAGTAAAATAGAATGAAAAAGTTTCTAATCCATAAAACTTTAATACAAAATGTCTTTTGATATTTCAATTGAAGACTCTTCTATGATAAGATGACATAAACATTAATAATCATAATATTAATGATAACAAAATGAGAGCACCATAATTATAACACTAAAATGACTTTGTACTTTGCTTGAACCTGTATATATTATTATACAAAGTATAAGTAACTTCCTCCACATATGCATCATGGATAGGGAGCAGATTGCTGAGACTGAGGATAGAGCACTGCTCTTTATCTAGCCATCCTAGGTTCAAGCTCCTTTACAGCATATCTTATTTTTTGCGGTTAAGATAATTTACCCCTATTGCCACCTCTGATACTGCACTGCAGCTGATATTTTGGATATTCCAGTCTTTACTTGGAATAGACCAGGGGTGATGAACCAGTTGATCGCGATCTACCAGTCGAACTTTAAATGATTGGCAGTCGATTGCGGGATGACTGCAGGACACACCCGCGAGGTTTATTTTTTCTATTTGTCTTTGTATTTTGGCGGGTCATTTTTCTTAGATTTGGCAGGGTTGTGTTGGTTTTTTCTTCTTTTGCCCTCGTGAATGTGGTGGGTTGAAATAAAACATGTGGTGGGATGGCAAAAAGTTACATGGCAACACTGGCTGGTAGATCCCCAAAGGCTTGGAAATGTAAAAAGTAGATCCCGTGTCAATAAAGGTTGAGCACCCCTGGAATAGACCCTCAAGTAAAAATACCCCCTTAGGAGTAATAAAAGGAATTTCTCTTTTTTAAAAATATATTACCAAATGAAAAGCAGTAAAATGGGCTTGTCTTTTCCCAATACATTGCTCTTTATTTGATTCTGACAGCTTAATCATATTATAACCACTGGGACGTAACAACCTTATTTTAATCTTATGGAGAATCAGCAGTCAATACAAGGTGTAAAATACATTGTGAAAAGGTACATGTATAAATATTTTATATCAACTCAACATCCACTATCAATATCTATTCTTCATTCTTGACCCACGCTTAAGAAACTGATGCTGCTATGTCCTATTTACTTCGTTAGAAAATTGGAGTTCAAATCATTGGTAGAAAAAAATAAACATTAGTGTTATTTAGCCCTTATATACCCACCATGAAATCATAATAAGGCACTTAAAAATGACTTCAAAAAATTGTTTCACAATCCAAATTCTATGATGAGCGCATCAATACTGAACCATTCATTTTGAGATTAAAAAAGATGAATTTTTAGGATTTGCAATGTAATCTATTCACAAATTTAAAAACATCATATAATTATCGTCAGCATATCATGTAAAAGCATTAGTGAAATGTTGGTCAATTCTGAGCTAGAAGCACGCATACAATTATGAATGTCTACATTATCTTCTCCAAACTGCGTTTCGATATGTGCTATGGATACAATGAAATCTTGGTAACATCACACTTATCAAAAGGTGTTTTGTAGAGGATAAAGACAATGATAAATAATTGTATTTGCGTGCTTTAAACTCAGAACTGAGAAACGCTACTACCTGATATCATCCACGTTATGAGGTAAAAATTCAGTATAATACAAGCAATCTCTCCAAACCTCATGATCTGTAAAGGTAAACAATTTTTCTATAATATTATGCACATAATGTATTATAGTGTTTGTAAAATGAAATTACATTGTACACAATATAAATCAAATTCAATCTCCAACAACATAAATGTAATATATGCATAATTTTAAAATCAATATTGATATCTATTTACAAGTACATAAACAGAAACATATCGACCATGTTTTTCTCCAATCATGTAAATGGAAAAAACAATTACCTGATTAGAAAAAAACATCATCGATAGTAAATGAAACAATTTATTATCAGCACAAACATCATGTAAGTTGTAAAGAAAAACAATTTGTAAATGTAAACGGATAGGACGAGATAATGTTAATTGTCTTGCATAAGAAATAAAAGTTTTCAATAATAATGTCACTGTGTTTCATATACAATTTATTCATTGATATTAACAATTTGATTTCAGCTTATTTTGAGTGGCGTTTGATTGCATAATCTGTAGCATTGCCATTCGCAGGCAATATTGAAAAGCTTCTTTACATTATCACGTTAGGGTGAAAAGAAGGGCTTAATTAATTATTTATATACTAAAATATAAGTAAGATATAGATCTATATTTTGTTTTGCTTTTTTCCTCCAAAATTTTCAAAATATTTCTGACCACCTTTTTACAGGGAGACCAATCCTATCACATCATTGTTGCCGCCTTTTCATAGAGCAAAAACATCTATGAATTGGCCTATTGATAATTACATCTATAATTTCACAAGTTAAAAATATTTTTAAAATTCCTGAAGGAATGAATTATGGTATATATATATAAATAATAGAATAACAGTTTCAGTAATAATAATATTGTAGTATTTTTTTTTGTAGCTACCTAACCTTCATCATAGCTGTTTCTAATGCAAGGAAAAGGAGAGATAAAATTAATACGATTTTTCATCACTTTTTTTGATGGTCAAATTGTACAAGGTTTACGACTTTATGTATCGTATTGGTGAGAAGCATTTTACACACATCTCACAGCTGTTTTTAAATTGCAATAGAAAATGAATTCTTCAACCACAATCATTCACTAATTATAGTAATATCGATGATAAAGGCAGGATATGTCATATATTGGCTTTCAGGTAAATTTTGTCCAATAAAAGTTGACTGCATATTGTCTGTTCTCATATCACCTATTTTGAGCATGGTTTTTCACATTAGTCTTAGTCACAGTGTGTGTGTGTGTGTGTGTGTGAATCTGGGTAGGCGCATGTGTGCGCGTCAATGAGAGGGGAAAGGGATTAAAAATTGTACTTTGGCTAGAAACTATTATGAATTACATGTATTGTTTAAAAATTTTTAAATAGTAAATCGCAAGCCCACAGAAAGATTTTTCTTAATCTTGAAATGCTAGTTTCATAAATGACCATCCTTTAATGATCAGATAAAAACATGAATTGATTTTGAGTGACCATTTTGAAAAATCCAAACTGTTTTCGACCTTAAAACAAGCAACAGTGAATGAAAAAGACTGCTCTCAAAAGCGGACTTGAATATATTGTCTCAACTTCATGACATTTTTGGAACGATTTTCTACTCTCATGAGAATAGCCAGAGGCAAACAGAAAAAAGAGGTTTTAAAAACATGCAGCAGACTTTTATTGGACAGAAAGTGTCGCCAGAAATAGGTGTATGAGATCCTGCCATAAGAGATTCTGAGATATAGTAACTATCTTGCCTAAACAGACATGATAAATTTTCAAGTCTTACGAACATGATATAAAAGCACCCATTTGTAAATTTGATGTAAAAGTTAACAAATTCATGAACCTGTAGTTGTAAAAACACCAGATCTGATATGAATACAGCAGTAACAACTGATCATAATTCTGAGTAGTTAAAATCCAAATATGATTGCTTTCAAAAATAAAAAAATTTCACATGTTTCAAAATGCATGTATATTGGATTCAGAAAATGAAATCTAAAAACAACAAATATCAAGGAATAAAAATTGCGATGTCATTGGATGACATATTCGGCCTCATTGCCACATTTACATTTTCCAAGCAATAAACATAACGGTGATTTTTATTCATATTGTTATGTTTTGTTGCTACCTATACCTTATTTATGATCCTAGGGTATTTATTAATAAAATAAGATTAAAAAAAAAAAAAGAAGCTTTTGACAACGTAAAGCTGTATTGCCCAACATTATACACGTCCAAAAGCAGGACTGATTATACGAACATAAGTCTCTTATTAAATCATATAATCTATACTTCCACTAAAAGCAGGAAAGAGTTTTATAAATGCTATAGATTATGCATTCTCATTTTTAATTAAGAATACCATGACATCATGTTTATTATATTGAACACCAAGGAAAAAGTCATATGATATTATGACCAATGAACACCAAGGAAAAAGTCACATGATATTATGACCAATCAGCTACAGGCACCAGGTAATAAATGTAAATATAAAAATTGTAAATATATTTAAAAGGTCAATAAAATAATATTTGAAAATAATCAATTGCAGGTGAACACATCACTATGCTGGCTGGTTGAAGAATAATATGATTGCTTCGAATTAAAACTTTTGTCATTTCACTTTATGCATGTAGAAGTAGAAAACACTTTATATGCATCATATATTTCATTTGCAAACTAGTATTAAGCAAGAAAAACATTCAACTTGGATTATTAACAAACATCACATAAACATTACTCTGATGTTTTAAAAAAATGCTGTATGAAAAAATGCAACTACAGCACAGAAACAATATTGCATGTAGCAATTCAATAAGTACTAAAAGATACAAAAAACATATGAACAGTTGTATATTAAACAAGGCAGACTGTAAGTAAGCCTGGAATTACTCTACTATCAAACAACTTCTACTACGTGCAAAGAGCACCAAAAAAAAAATAAAATGAAAAATATTTAAAAATTCAAAAATTGCTAAGTACTTGATGCTATGAGTAACAAACAAAAACAGATGTTGTATAGTAAATAAACAACCATCTACTAAGTGCAAAAAGCACAAAAAATAATTTTAAAATTTAAAAAAAAAAAGTTACTAAGATGCTGTTTGTTTAAGTTTAAGTAGTTACAGCTACAACCTCATACCAAATTATTATATACAATAATGTTAAGCTAAATACAAGTAAATTTACCTGCATCCATTCGTGTAAATGAGAATTATGTCATATTTAATAATTAACAGCAAGGCATTTAATGCAAGAATTGTTATCAATTTTAAAAGTGCAACGAATGTATCTAATAAATATGTTAAAACCAATATAAACTATAATAAAGACAGGTTGGCTAATTTCATCATAAGAGTTACATCAACCATTGTTATAATTACTGATGGCAATAAGCCTTTAAAGATAAAACAGCCACAGCAGATTGCCACACAATGAGATGAATGGAATTCCATACGAAATAAGTAAAGGGAAAGTATTTGAGATTCAATTGTTTCATTCTTTGTTCATCATAAGCTCAAGCACCATATCGTAAACAAGACGTTTGAAGGTAAAGTGTATTTAATCTGGATGAACAATTATTATTATTAAAAATAAATGGTCATACTCATACATTTGAAAAAAGGAATAAGATTTAAGTCTTCGTAAGATGAGGATATTGGTCTATTGGCATATTTTGATTTTTGCTTTCAATGAGATTCAAACTTTTTGAGAAATAAAACAAAATCAATTGAAGATCCATCCATTTGAACTAGTTGAGAATAGGATGCAAAAACAAATGGGACTTATTACTCTGACCTTCATCGGTTTATGGAGTAATCTCTGGATACAAAGAGTAAGTAAAAACGATTACCATTGGACACAGTAATAACAAATCTTACACCTGAGTAGTATATGTAACGCCAGGTAACTAATTTCAAATTATTAAATGACACATCTTCAATGTAGGGGCAATATGTCTCTTAATGTAAATATGACTAAATCAGTAAACAATGTCAAAACAAAAGGAAAAAAGCAAATGTCAAATGGATATAATGTCAATGTCTCGATGTCACAAAATTTGCAAATGTTTTTAGGTAGATCAATGGCATAAATAATTAAGCCTTCATTAAGAATTAAGAATGCTGATATAATTTTCATCGAATTTAGAAAGATCTAGCTGCTAATTAGAAAAAGGCTTATTGAGAGATTAAAATGATATGCTTTTTCAAGCAATAAATATAAACCTTTTGTAAATATTTGTAATTTATCTGTCCTCCTTTAAGGTTGCATACTCGGACTTAAGCGCTTAATATTGCATAACCTTTCAACAATAAGGCACATATCTGATTGATGAAATACTTGTTACATTAGTGATATTAGATGCAACAGTCAGATTGGTAGAAATCATTCTTTAATAACTTATGAGACATTATATAAATGCAAGATGTTCTACTTCCTATTAAATTTCTAGGCACCAGTGTATTAGAAATACTAGTACGGCAGTGATAACTGATAACATGGAATCAAAAATTCTATATTTTCATCAAAGCTATCAAGCCGAGATTGACTCAATATCATCATCAACTTCAAAAGTGGAGTTGAAAAAGGCTTGCTTGGGACGCTTCATCTCCCTTTTCACTTTCCTGTCCCTTTTCTTGTGCCTTGCTTCCACCTCATTTCCGTTGTAATAGTAATGAGCCGGAAAGTGACCCAGATCTTCATGGACTTTAGGCCTTGCCCCACTCGCTGTCAGGTAAGGATTATTAGCTCCGCCCATATACTGACCATGTCCTGATATGTAAGGATTTGCTCCTCCCATATTGTAAGACATCTGTCTATCCTGCATGTGACCATGAGGGGGAAGGTAATAGTGACTAGCTCCATCACTGCTATGACCATGACCTCCAAGATGAGGATGTCCACCACCCATGATTTCAGTGGCACTTCCCAGGGGGTGCTGCTGGGGATAGAAGGCATCACGATAACCTTCCCCATGACTGTATTTGCCTCTGGTTTGCGGATAAGCGGGCGTTGGAGGATAGAACTTTCCTCCTCTGAACAAAGGTGATGGGAAATCCATCCAGGGCTCCTGAGAATTGACGCCACCAGGGTACATTCCCTGATGGTTGAAATAGCCGGCATGTCCAATGCCACCTGCTTCCGATCCGGAGCTAGAGCCACTCTTGCCGAGCAGCACGCCCCAGTTGCCTCCTCCAATATCAGCCATCAGTGGGGAGAAAGGGATTGAAGACAAGTCAGTACTTTCCACTGTGAAAACTTTTGACTTACGCCTTGTCATTGACTTTGAGGAAGATTTCATCTTGTGGTGGAATTTTGAAGTACGATGACCGCGGGATTCCGTTGGTTTACAGTCACCTTGCTGGTGATCGGGAGGTAGATTGCTAAGATGAATGTCAGGCTTCACCTCAAATTTCTGCCCTTTGAACTTTTTCCCCAAGGGCGTTTGATTTCTTGAAAACTCATATGAAGAGCCCTGTTTCCTTTCTTTCTCTACATGACTTGGTGTCCTTTCTTCTGGTGCTCCAGGTAAAGGAATTACCTCCTCCATACCACCACTAGCTATGCCAATTCCTCCTATCACGCTTCCTTCCGTACTTGTACAAGATGTAAGCATGGGAAACATCTCTCTATGGCTATTCATTTCTCTAGCATTACCAAAAGCACCAATTCCCTTTGAGGTTCTCAACATGGTAGTATCTTTCCCTGACTGTTTAGTCACAGCTGGCAAAAATGTATCGGGAACATTGCTAGAATCGACAGATTCAGTTTCAAGACTGTTTCGTCTCAAAGCAACGCGGACGCTTTGAGCAGACATCTGACTAATGACTGAGGAGTCACTCTCTTTACGCGGCACTCCCATTCCTCTTCCACGGAAACCAAAACCAGAAAACATAGGACCAAGAAGAGGCCTGATGCGATTCAATTTTCCTCGCTTTTTCTTCAGCTTCTTTCGGCTTCTCTTCACATAAGGGTCATTTTTCAGCCTCTCTCGTTCAATAACGACAAATTGTGCTTCCCTGAATTCTAGAAATTGGGACTCCCTTGAAACACGTCTAGTTGAAATTACAGACTGAACATCTGTGGATGTAAAGAAATGCAGCATGTGTTTAATATTATATTGCTAAGGATATAATGATATTAATTGACATAGTGACAAATAAAATATTGTGTACAAATGGTAAACAGAGGAACAGTAAAAAAAAGTTTTGTGAGAAAAAAATATTAATCAACAAATTACAAAGACTACACCCTTCTCCTTGTGACTTCAAAAGATAAAAGTGAAGCGTGAAAAGTAAAAAAAAACAAAAAACAAACAAACAACAATCCATCCAACCTGAAAATCCACTGTCTCTCTCTCTCTCTCTTTCCCAATAAATATAAAAAACTAATATTAAACTCTCCTTTGACAAACAGAAAAAAACAACAACTTTATAACATAATTGAATATAGAGGCAAGATAACAAAAAACATTTATTCATTAATGCTATTGCAATAATATGAGTAATATGTAGCAGAAGACAATCAGAGGCCTATAAAACCACATTTTGTGCGTTAACAGTAAAATTATTGCTTATTGAATCATGATTTTTATTTTAATCCATCTGTTCATTATTCTGTCAGCTGCTGTATGAGCAATGTCAGTCAAAATTACATATTTCATTTTTTAAAAGTAATTTCAGCTTCATTTAATAGAATCTTTCTGGACATGGCGATAAGGATGTAGCACTAGATATTACTAAAGAACGGTGAAAATAGATCATCTCCACCTTACGAACCATGTAGAATAATTTGGACTCAAATCATTGCATCTTATCGTAATAGGGGCTTTTACTGTGCAAAGTGAAAGAAGGAAAGTATTTTGTCAATGAAAAGTAATGGTATAATCAGTGATTCATATTCTGGTATAATCACTTATTATATTATTAATTATCTTTACCTCTTTCTATTTCTTCAAACTTTTTGGAGTGTTTATTTACTTATTTGTTAATTTTTTTTATCGGAAATTATCAAAAAATAATTTATTATTTCAATAAATGTTTCCTTTATTATATTGGTTCAAGAATGATCTACCATATAAATTAAAAGGAAAATTAATGTAAATGATGTAAAGCTATAATATGAAAATGAGACTTTATTATTGGTGCAGACTATTTCAATTAACTCATTGATCAAGTGTAGCTTATCCTCTTAGAAAAAATGGGTTTGTAGGTCTGAATTCTGCTTTACCTTAGTTTTCATCATTAAGCATAAATTTTTGCATTAAAGACATGTCCACTGCACTTCAATCATATTACTTTATATTTCCTGAATCTACAACCTCAAGCTGTTTTTACCATGTATGTAAATTGGCCATAAGGGGCTCTGAAATAAGAAGTTTGTGAGCTCTGAGTGTTTTCCGACATATGCATGATTAAAAAAGAAAAGCAAGCAAGCAAGCCAGCATCATCCAAACCAATTATTACCAGAGTCTGAGTAGCGCCGACCCATGCCGGAGGTCGGGTAGATCAGACCGCCTCGACGACGAACTAGCTTTGGCATGGCCATGGCAAAGTTGGAAGACAATTCATCGTCACTGCCATTGTTGAGATCAAATTTCATACCTGAATAAGAAACAATAAAGCAAGAGGTGTGTTCTTGGGTGCTATTAAATTTTACATATCATACATAATAAAAAGACAAAAACATGATGCAGATACTAAGCTAGTACACATATTGCAAAAACTCTTGCTATAAAATGGCAAACAGAGAAGGGACAGATCAATGAATGCCATGGGAATATAGGAATCCCATCTCGGGATAGGAATGAAAGAGATTCATTTCAATGATTGAATTAAATATAAAAATTAGCAATTATTCATAATTCCTTGCATTCTAAAAATCCTGAATACATTAATAAATCAATAAATTTTTCTTTCCAATGATAAATTTATGGTCAATCAGATAAATTTAGCCTCAAGAAACTAATAATGCTTAGTAAAATTGGTGAGTCATCTTATTGCTACTCTGAGTCTAATTTTCTAAAATTCCTTACCACATGGTACTGTATGCATCTGTTTAAAAAATATTTCTTTATCAAAATTAGAAATTTCCTTATAACAATGTAATGAGTTTGTGATTAAAATAGGCATGTTTTAAAATGTGCATTTAAACTTCAACTATGTAAGGCACATTTGGCTTGTGTACATCGGGTCCAAGTGCTTCATTACTAATGTTAATAATGGAGCTGGCATTTAATTTAATCCATTTTATCCGCGCTGACACAAGTACCTAACATCGACGTTATTGGTAATACACCGCAACCTCATTATCTTCCTGTGTTTCAATTGCTTGTCCTAGCCAAATTATCAAAAATACAACTGTGAATTTTAAAGATGATATTGTAATAAAAATAAGTAGGTAGAGCTAGGCAGAGCTTCTGACAAGCAACCACCATAGGCCTAGGGCTATGTCAAATAGATCTCCGCAAATATTTCATATTATCTCTAATCATGCCAAAGGAGCATTGTTACTCTAAACTAGATAAATGATGTTGTTAACTTACCCAGGGGATCATCATGAGAGCTGCAGTAACTAATAGACACTTTGCCTTGATTGATTTCTTTTCTTTTTTCAAAGGCTTGCGCAATCATACGGTGTCGTTTCAGTTTTACAGGTTTATTTGATGGCTTGTGAAATATCCTATTTGATGAAAACATGGCAATGGACATATCACTTTGAAAGATCAAACAGAAGAAAAGTCAGCATATACAGAGATAAATCAAAGCTGGAAAGGATAAATTTGACCTATATGTGTAATATAAATAAATAAATAAATAAAAAAAAATAAAATAAAATTCCACTTTTTTCATCCCCGAAGGGAAATTTGTCTTTTGGTATTTACCGTCACCGAGCGTCAGCCGTAAGAACAGCGCC
>JASKDV010198557.1:0-11053 GCA_032466395.1 Aegires albopunctatus
CCCCAACACAAACAAACTCAACCCTGGATGACATTGCAACATTATGTGGCCTCACAAAAGCTCCATCTGTACTCATTCCAAATTCAAAACTCAAACAGCCAACTAATCAAGCTGTATTTAAGGGTATATGTATCTTTCTCATAATATTTCCTACAACTACACAAGTTGTCAGGAAAGAAATGTGAAAAACCCCATCACATGACCATTTCTATTTAAAGGATAATGATGAAAGATACTTAATTACTATTATTATTATTATTATTATTATTATTATTATTATTATTATTATTATTATTCTAGCAGTCATAAAATAAAAGCAATCATGATTTCCGATGAGAACGAGTATCAAACTTATTTATGATGAATTTCGTTCAAGAACTCCCATTTATTTACAACATAAAACAAGAAGAGACAAAATTTAAACGACAGAAATGGAGTTGCAAAGCATTTTTAAACAAAAGTTTAATTTGATAGCATCGTGGTCTAGTGGTAGACATTTCGGCTGTGATAAAGGTCCCAGGTTCGAATCCAGGAGTTGAATTCTTGGGGAAGACTCTTTACATGCATTTCCTTACCATACCCAGGTGTAAAATGGGTACCTGGACATAGGTGGAGGAAGATCTTGTCAGTATGCTAGAGTGGAGCGCCTTTCATCAGGCAGCACCTCTGTATGCCCCGCGAAGCTTTGATAAGGATTTTGGATTGCATTGGCCTGCTAGGGAAACTCTGTAAAGTGTATTGAGCACATTTAGGGGAAACGCACTAAATAAATCGCTCTTTTTAAAAATCCTAAACAGCAATGTGAGCCTTTTGGCTGGTTTATAATTACATGCTAAGACTGTGGCACATACATATATTGAGTCCTCAATAAAGATTCTTTGGTCTCCCTACACAAATTTCCTCATCTACAGCAAGGGCTGCCGTAAATTCTACCCTGCTATTAACATATGGACTATTGATCCATCCCTGTAGGTGTTATATCACAGCCAGGTGTGCTTGTATTACTGGCATTAGTGAGCTAAAGTAAGTAGTAAGTAGTCAAAATGAAAAATGTGTGACAGCATGTAGTTTGAGTATCAATGTTCCCTGTTAAGTGGTTTCACAAGAATTGTATAAGATATTAATATTAATATTATCAATAACATACTTATATTAATTTTTCAGAAGACCTCTACCTAATACTGAAAGAGTCAATAGCGTTTGGAAATTGCTATCTTTTTTTTTGTGTTAGTCAGCCTTTAGATATTATGTGATATCACTTCAATCAACATTAGAATAGGTAGGATAAGTGTGCATTATAGATCTGTAATATATTGATTAATTTTTCATCAGTTTGATTATCAGCAGTCATGCTCAGGGACTTCTTTATTATTTGGCAGATATTGTCACTTATTAACTATAAAAAGAAATCGCAAAAAGAGTGAGACACATGTTTAAGAATAAGTTATAAATTAATTAATTTAGAATTGAAATTAAAATTTCTGTACACAGTAAAAAGAAGATGCTGTTTTTCAATTTTTTTTCTTATTTAAAAACATAATAGTCCCTGGAACCCTAGGATGTATTGAAAGTCACAGAAGTCACCTAAGTAGATTGCAATAGTTGGTTAATTGGAACAGCACTGCTCAGGGGAAATCATTCTAGTTCAGCAATGAATGTATGAAACAATTGGTTAGTGTATGGTATTACAATAAATGACTCACATGTGTATATTGTATTATATCTGTGCGAAGTTATCTAACCCTGGTGAGATTTTCTTAAATAACAAGACAGTGCAGAATCGTGGTTTAAGTGTTAGGCATAATTTGCTTTCAAGTTCACACTTCCCCGATGAGAAGTTGAGTTTTTGGAAGAAGCTCTTTGAAATACAATTCTTCTCACCATACTCAAGCGTCAAACAAGTAACTGACATTTGGAAGGGTTAGATCTTGCTAGAATTAACTAAGCTATGACATTCGCATGTCCATTTCTTAAGCCAATTACTCATGCTACCCAAACATCATAAGTGTGCACAAGGCAGGACACAATGATCCCACGCTCAATCTGGATATAACAATTAATAGGTGTAGGAATTGTATGCTTTAGTAATATTCCCATTAGATTTTTTAAAATTTCTTGATTTGTGATTTGTATTCCCGTTCCATTTAGGCAGAGGGCATTTCAATAAACCAGTATCATTTTCATAGAATGAATTCCGTCTCAGAGGATTTGTTCCAATTGAATGTCTTTGCCTATTAAGCGGAGTTCCAAATATTGGTGTGAATTGTATATTCATTTTAAAATACATGGCCATAATCATAGTTGAAACATATCTTACACAATAATTGCCTAGACATTTATAGTTACGCATGGCTACTTAATTGGCTATCGGATGAAAATTATCACTTTGGAAGGCCTCTCTAATTGATTTACGGTCTTTGACAATCGTTGGTATTCATATCAACCTTGTTATACTAATATTTTACGATATTGTACTTTCTTATCTAGGCTTGCATAGCAATTGTATGACAGGGTTCTTGCGGTTCTAACTGACGCAGACTTCATGGACCAGTAACACTTGCATAACTTTTACGCATCATCGAAGATTAACCTTACGACTACCAATGTAGACATAGGCTATTTAAGCATTGCTTAAGAATTACGCACCAACTAAGATTAGGGCCGAACATGACTAAGGTGATGATTTAATTCATCCACAATATTGCAATCGTCCTTGACACATATATTTCTATCAAATGAAATCCACAAGCCAAGCAAACATTTGCAGTACAGATCATGGCAGAGGCTAGATATTAAGTCAGTGTCTATTGGATGCACAGAACAATAACAGAATGAGAAGTGGTACCTGACGGTCACTGTTCCCCCACCCCTGTGAGGAATAAGAGATTGGAAGACTTTTAAAACATCATGATAACATTTTCAGACAATTCATATAAAAATAGAGTATTCCATTTACTCCGTGGAACGTACAGAAAACAGGTAGTGTAGCCTGCCCCATTCCTTTGCTGTCTAGTTTAGAAATAATTTGTTGTTTGTTGTTGTTGTACTGAATTTTACCCATGTCCACTACTTTGGTGGTATCAGGGCTTTCCTAGACTGCCTCTTAAACAGCCAAGGGTTCTTTTACACATGGGACCTCCGATGTTATAGTCCGTCTCCGATAGGACTTAGCACTTCTTTATCCTAGCAACGCAAGGATAGGGGGCAGAGGGAAGCCCGAAAAAAGTTTGGATTTCAAATTCAAACTGCACTGGTTTGAACCAGGGACCTTTGGCTTGGTAGGCGAGTGCCTTAACCCCTGAGCTATCCCGTTTGGGGATAAAGCATCCAATGGTGATTTGCATTGTCATTCACCTTTATGGAGTTCCTATCGCTAATGTTACACTGGGTTAACAAAGAGCATGACATTTTAACCAGTTTGTCATTGCTTTATAGGTCAACATTTATTAATTCTACACTAGGTCATTAGGTCTGTGGTGAGGATGTAATCTATGTTACCGGGAATATCTTCCTGCACTTGGCAAAATAAAAATAATAATAATAAGGCGACATAAAAAGTCGGATTGCTCTCCCTAAAAGATCCTAACATCTGCCTCTAAACTCCCTGCACAACATTTCTTAAGTGATTATCTTTGTCAAGATGAAATATAAGTAAACTACCATACATACATCTATGATTCAGAGCAATGGGAGGCTTTTGAAAAGGAGCTCTTCTAAAGCAAGGTTGGAGCATTTCTGTGATTGTTTCGTTAATCGCAGAGATCAACAATTTATTTTCATTCTGAAGACATTGTCAACAGAATTACTTAACAATGGATTAACTAGACTGCCTCAATAAACACAAATAAACCAACCCAAAACAAAGAGACATCAATATTCATTCTTCCACAGGAACGGAAATATGAATAAACCTAATTCTATGCTTGATAAATACTTGGTTATTTCATTACAAGCACAAGTCCTCAATATACACATGTCATAGTTGTTGAAGTGCAAAAATTTTAATTACATCCAGTGTCCCAAATTAAGCAATTTCAAAATGATGTCCAAACCAGCTACAACATTCTATTAAGATCACCATGATTGAAATGGGTGAGCCTATCTCTTAACTTATTATTGCACAAATTTGCAGCAAAAGAAATATGATTACAAGTTTGATTCAATCAAACTGTCTACTGCCTCCTAAATTTGAGATGAAGTGCAATAAAAGAAAACATTCACAAGATAATAAAAACATCAACAAAAAAAACCCATTTTTAAACAAATCAAAAACATATAGTCAAATGAAATAAACCAAACCAACATACATTTTCTTATAATAGAAAAATTATTGTCAATTTCGATAATAATTTCCATCGCACTTCTGACACCAAAACCATGACCAATAGGTGTCTATGAGTATACAGTACTGACATTTAAAGCATTGTGATGCTGTGGTGAATGTAAAATGTAAACAGAGCAGTGCATATAATCTGAGATTGCCACAATGGACAGGAGGCACGCAAATACGAGGAATACCGAGAACTCATCATAAAGCATAAGAAAGTTGTATCAGTACTTCAACATTTGAGCATTGCTTAGTAAGGTGTTTCAGTGAACAAGAAACTGCTATGTTACATTTGAGCATTGCTTAGCAAGGTGTTTCAGTGAACAAGAAACTGCTATATTACATTTGAGCATTGCTTACTAAGGTGTTTCAGTGAACAAGAAACTGCTATATTACATTTGAGCATTGCTCAGTAAGATGTTTCAGTGAACAAGAAACTGCTATGGTACATTTGAGAATTGCTAAGTAAGGTGTTTCAGTGAACAAGAAACTGCTATGTTACATTTGAGCATTGCTTACTAAGGTGTTTCAGTGAACAAAAAACTGCTATGTTACATTTGAGCATTGCTTAGTAAGGTGTTTCAGTAAACAAGAAACTCATATGTTACATTTTTCAAGTCTGGATGAGAATCCAGTTAAAATATGAGAAATATTCAACCTTTATTAAATGAAAGAGGAGGGCTGATTGAACCCTAACCATATCATAGAATAATCAATAACACATTACCATTACATTCCCAATATCTGTTGTCCATCAGCATAGAATAAAAACAAAGCATTCTCCCCTCATATATGATCTAATGCCAGAAACTAATCATTTGTTCTTGCCAATGAAATAAATCTCTAGCACACTCACTTTGCTGATTTAATGATGTCGTTCATCTCATTAGGGTCCCATTTAGCATTGGTGCATGATGGAGTAATTTGGGCAAACAGGGTGGCTTTCATTTTAGAATAGGCTGGACTAAACACCTCTGAATGACGAAGCTGTCATGAAGAAGATGAGACAAGGTAATCATGTATTGTTATTGGCCAAAAGAAGCTCTTTGTCTGGACTTTTAACTTAAGACATGCTGCATATGTAAATTGTTAGCATTGTTATCACATGTATAATAATAATAATAATAAGAAGAAGAAGAATTTAAAAAAAAAAGAAAAAAAAAAAGGGGTATATATATATATTCTCTCTCTCTCTCTAAAATACATGTGGTGATCCTTAAGATAATAATAAAATCTGTATGGACTAATGAAAGTAAAAAGGATATTTTGTGACATCTAAATTTTTAAAAATTATAAAAAAAAGAGGTCATTATATCATACATTTCTGTCTGATGGCTGAAACATTCAAATGTGGTGCCAACGATATGATTGAGATTATCAAAATAAGCTTTCTGTCAAAATTTTAAAAAAGGACAAACATTTAATGTTTAGACAGAGAAATAATATTTACGAAATTAAACTCAAATGTAGAATATTTTTACTCACCTGCAAAGGAGAACAGGTCGTGTAAATGTCATACAGGTATGTCAGGACACATCTTTCCGCAGTAGAACAGTTGATGGGATTGCAAACATTGACCACTTTTAATATGTCGGTAAGGCTGAAATAAAGGGAAATGATCAATTTCAGATTGTTTAAAAAGGTCAACCATTATATAGATACAAAAACAAAAAGTAGGATTGATAAAGATCTCTCTGCTATACTTCACATTGTATTTCAATGAAATCAAAAATATAATGATATTTGCAAGGTAGTTGAGCGATAACCTCATTGCAAATAATAATAAAGATTTGGTCCCTCACCCTATGAAAAGCTCAGAACTGAGACCCTGTGGACAAAAGAGATAAGAGTGGTAGCGACGTAGGACAGCCACAATGTTCAAACACACTTCTGTCGTGTAGGTCATCATTAGGAAAGATTCCTTTTGGTGTAGTTCTTTTTCTACCTCCACCAAGTCTTTGAGTAACTATGAAGAAAAATGGTAGAGAAATGAAAATTATCAAAAAACCCAAACACAATGAGGAAAATTTGATTTAACAAATAATGGAGAAAGGGAAAACAATGAAACAAAACAAAAAGCAGAAACTGGTTCATAATCAATTTTTTTACTCATTTAAACAAATTGATATTTTGGAAGGCTAGACAGCAGAATCAGATAGATATAACCATGGAAGAAAAAACCAAACAAAAACAAAAAAACCTGGTATCAAATTTTTTTAATTTTTTCTTAAATTTTACTTAAAAATGTCAGTTGTCCTCGCCAACAACATCCTGGCACTCTGGACATTGCCATAGGTGCAAGGTTTTAAAATGAGAGAGAACTAAACAATTTTGCTCATGAAGTAAATATAATGAATGATAGATAAGAACCTAAATCATCATAAAATGATAACCTAACTCTTTGAGTCCCCAAGGGATTTTCACAATTGGACTGAAGAATTTTTTAAATTTTCTTCTTTTTCTTCAAATAAACTGACAAAAATTCAACTAGGTTGAGAATTACTGTCTCTCACCATTTATAATTCTTTCAAAGTTTAACTAATTGATCATTAAACAAATCCTCCTCATCACCCAATTCATTTCCTACAAGTACATATATACTTTACATAACATACTAGTACTCAGAGAGGGGCTATTGAGTAAACTTGTGTGAAAATATCCTAAGCCAGAAAAATCGGATTGGAATAGTCCGAGTTTAAGGGTGTAAATGGAAAAAATGAAAAAATAGTATGACCCATCAAAAGATCATTGCAGCTATTAGACCCCAATGCTGAAATGGCAAAGCAAAATATGATTCTTAGAATAAAAGATATTGTATTGTTATCTGATTCATTGCATCATGTCCTGCAAATCAAAAATCTACATATAAAAACTATGACCAAACATTTCTCGACAAGGGATATGTTTTTCCTACCCGAATGATGAAATCTAGTAGACCATTGATGTTCAGTGCAGCTTGCATCAAATCAAACAGAAAAGATATGTTTTCTCCTAAAGGAAGGTAGCTAGAGTTGCCAGCTGTAAAACTCTTGATCTGGTCTAACACGGCAGAGGTGCATTGAGCGGTCACTTGATGCTGGTCAAAGTAGGATAGTTTGGTGAACTTTTGCATCATGCTGTCAAAGTTAGGAGTGGTAACCACTGTGCTGGCACCTGAAGGTGTCAAGGACATGTCCCCTTCTTTTGCCTCCTTTTCTTTCTTTTTCTTAACCTAAAAGATACATGATGGTAGAATCATGCTAATGAGTGTAAGTGCAGACAAAAGTTGATAGACAAAACTAGTGATTTATTGAAACTCAAGTAAGCATTACATGTATGCATTAAATACATTTATAAAGCAAGTGAAATAAACTTTAAGCAGTCTAATTACCTCTAATACAGAGAGATATAAAAAAAGAGGAAGAGATCTTCAATAATCATGATGGTCTAAATTAGTAATATATATCTTAGGAGATCGTTGTATATTAAGTAATAAATTGATTTGGGGATAACTCTTAAGACTTTTAATGATTCACAATCTTAGGACAACATCTGTCTCTGGCAAATGTGTTATATTCTCTCTATATTCATAGTATTTTTTTTTTGCAATACTATATATATATATTTGAACACTAATATTTCTTTGAGGATAGAAAAATATTCTCATACGAATTGAATCAATTGAAATTCAATACCTTGGTGATTGATAACTTCAAGTTATAAAGAAAACATATAATGGAAATATCAAAGTAACATTTTGCTAATATCCTACATAAAAACATAAACTATCTTGAATGACACTGTTCACTCGACCAATACGAATCCATAACAAACCTTTCCCAAATCACCACTGGTCACATCAATACAATTGCGTTTGCTAAACAATTTGACAATTTCCTTGGAAATCTTCTTAAACAGGTGGCGAGCCTCATCCCTGGCTTTTCCCACACCATAAAGGACTATCATGCGTTGATTGATTTCATGACTAGAACAGTCGTCTTGCGGGATTGGGAAGTGAGTTGTGTAGATCATGTGCCTTGAGGGTCCTCTAGGAACCTGTGAATTAAATCAGGGTCAGTAAGTACTTTAGAATGCACCAGTTTTCGTTGAACTTAATCTACTTTACAAAAATTTAATATTCAAAAGATGATATATAAATACACAAAACTTTAAATATCGCAATAATTCACAATTTCAGAAGAAAAACAGAATTTTTTGAACAACATATAGTGCAATGAGAGTAAATATAAAAAATTAAGGAAATTTATGCTTAAAAATGATTGTGCTTTATAACAGTTGCAAGAGAATATCATTGAAAATGTCTATAAACCTGTGGTGCAGAGGTAGATGCATTGAAGTCACTGACACTCCCAAGAGGCTGTTCCTTCTCTGACTTGATTGACTTGACCGATGCTATTAAAGCGGGGAAAAAAAAAGAAAAGAGAAAAGGAGAAAAGAAAAGAAAAATTAAATCCGCACTGATGTAACTCTGGAGAAACATGACATTGTATTATCATGTTTAAAACCCCGAGGAAAAGGGAAATTTATATTTAGGCTGTAGATATGTTTCAAATAGGGAAAGGATATCTCAAATTAAAATCTTATGAAAGATGACCTTATTGTCTAGAGATGAACAATGACATTTTCTCTTTAAAAAATAAAAAGCGAGAAAATGCAGCAAATCTAGCCTAGAGAGTTGATAGCATCATAAGCAAGAAGGACCAGAATTAATGAGAGACAAGGAGAGGTGAGGTATAAAAACCAAAAGCTACTAGGGGTTCAAAAAGTGTTGAAGATAAAACAGTCCCATGGCTTCTAAAAAGTCATCTATTCAATAATTCAGCTTCCACCATCAATTCATTTGATTAACTTTAAATATTTATATATATATATAATATGTTATATTATGGGAAAATCATGATGTAAGCATGGCAAAACATGATAGCATGTATTACCCGCAGTGTCCGGGTAAAATGAATCGAAAGAGGCGTCTTACTTATTTCAGCAGGGAAAAGACGAAATATATTAACAAACATTGAGATTTAGAGCTAGTATTCTGCCTCCTTTTTTTTTTGTGTGCGACTATTGTTGGTTTTTTACTTTGGAATACATTTAATGCTCATACCAAATGATGATAATGATAACAACTTTTCTGAAAGCATGAGAAATCGGATAAATACTTTTAACTCAAAGGGCTGGGATGTTATCGCTTAATAATGATATAAGGATGAAAAAAAAAAGCCACAAAATTTTGACGATGCCTACTCCTACCAGCAGAAGGAAAAACAAGAGCTGTCTTCAATGAATTTTGAATTTTTTGAAAGCATTCGACTTGACCAAGCACCTGCAAAATTTTCTTATATCTAGAAGGAAAATCAGGATGGCTAAACTTAAGAGAAAGGTATAATCATAAAGCAAAAAAAAGGTTCAGCATTGCAGCATCCACGGTCAAATTGAATAAGTTTAAGCAAAGCACAACAATAAAAACATTGTCATTGTGAAAGGATGATTGAGACAAGATTTCACAAGATACACCCCATTTACATATACTGCACTCACTCTCATGCGTCCGTCTAAAGGGATATTGACTTATATCTTGATACTCCTCATATCACCTTATTTTTGGTGTCTTTGACCATTAAACGTGATATACCATAAAATAATGCCCAAATCCAGACAAATTTGTTTAAAAAGATTTTTCATCATCAAAGATAAGAAAAATGCGTTCTTTCATTATAATGGTGTTTTACTGCTATTGTCACTATCATATTTTTTCTCTTTTTTCAAAGTGCTAGTCTAAGTTTAGCGCTTTATACAGCTATAAATAGCTAATAACCCACCACTACCCTGGGCCACTCAAATAGAAACAATGCACAAAATCTTTCAATATATAATATGCAAGGACTCCCTAGATTTGGCGTAAGAATTTAGACTTAAAACAATCGAAATAAACACTCCAATCAATGTACACAAAAAGGAATTTCCATAAATAAAATGTTCAATTCAATAAAAGACGATTCTTACATAGCCACAGTTGATTTCTAAAACAGATCTGTATCATTAATTGAGCTCCTGCTTTTGTGAGTAATATAAGACAGCATGCTACACTGTGTCTAAATCAAACTTATCTTTTGCCAGAGTATACCAGTTAAAGCTGCTTTAAATAAAAATTCTTAGAATCGTTCACTTCAAAATCATATTCTCATATTTTTGAAAGAGAGATATCACAATAATTAAAATTCCATTATCATATCTGTTAAAGGGTTTATTGAAGTGGGATCATGACTCATGTCATGGAGTTACTACAATGCTGCTATAAAAATGTTTTAAAAAACCCATCAAACAACAAACAAATAATAACATGCACTTTCCTCATTCATCACATAATTTAAAAAAAAAAAATTCTATGGATTATGACTCCTGCTAATAATTAATAGTTGTGTTGCCTTCTTAAGGCAGAAACTTTCTGGGGAGTTTTGGTCTTATGAAAGGGATGAGACTGAACTAAAAAGGATTTTAATATTTCAAATAAGGACCATTATTTTTTTCCGTTGTACATCTTGACTTAAATGTAACGAAAGTATTATAGAAACAATTTCTTGAATTTTCAACATCAATTTATCAAAAATGTTGAAATTCATTGCCACAAATAACAAAATTTAAGTCTAAGGCAGACCTGCCTAGTTACGATACTAAGAATTAGTAGTGGAAGACACCAAATTTAGTAGTTTTGGGGGAGAAATTAGT
>JASKDV010198568.1:0-11053 GCA_032466395.1 Aegires albopunctatus
TATTATTATTATTATTATTATTATTATTATTATTATTATTATTATTATTATTATTATTATTATTATTATTATTGTAGAATATAACTCAGTGGACGACGAGAGGTGACAAGTACAATTTAAATCAGTGGTATAAATGGCAATAGTTGATCATAGTTCATACATTTAATAAAATTCAATTCATCTTGATCTTTTCCACAGTACAACGCATTCAAATTCTTATATAACGGAGATAATATATATAGAGCGTATTCACAGATTCATTAGCACATATGATAATGTCTCTGGATCCTGACATAGATCTACTTGCTATTATTGCAAAGATATAAATTATAATTCACAGATCATGTATCGTACCTTTCTAAGATTCGATTGCTCAACTAACACACGAAGAGTAACGATTGACATACCGGTGATTAATAATCAACAATGCTCACCTACAATCTTTTTGAGTATCTTCTCCGGTTCCATGACGAACCATTATAAGAATTTGCCTGAAATCTCCTCCAAGAAGTACTACAATTCCGCCAAACGGAGAGTCGTCTTTGAGAAGATCACGAAAAGTTCTGTCGACACATTCAACCACGTGGCAATGAGTCATAGGTGCTTCACCCATACCAAAAACCACATGTTCTGATCAGATTTGCAATACTTGAATTCCTACTGATTGAACAAATGCTGTTTTCATGTATAAGAATAGGAATCTTAAGAGCAGAGTGTGCAGTTCGTCAACCTTGCAAAAGCTCTGCAGCTATTCCTGATCAAGCGACATCAATCGCTGTTTTGGATTGGCCTGTAATTGCAACAATGAGAGTATTGTATGAAAATGTTTTGCCGCTTCTTCCTAGTCGATCAAGAAAAAACAAAGAGCCGTGAGCACGTTCACCATTGACTTCCAACATGGCTATTAAAGGCATGCATTTGATCTTCATTGAACATTGCCTTGTTGTTTGCGGCCACTCTTTCCTGTTCCAATGGATTACAAATGTTAATTGTTTCTGGGAGTTTACCATCATTGATGTGAATAGTTGGCAAACCATAATTTTGAAGACTTTTGTTCATAACATTTAAATGGCTTGTATAACCGAGAGAGCTCGGTTGGACGATTCTTTAACGATAATACCATTATGCAGAAAGTCTTCACATAATTTTTGTTGAAAGTGCGTCCAGCTCAGAGGTGCATATGGTTAGAGGGTCCACCATGTAGAAGTATTGTTGCAAATTGCTGTCTCATCTGAATGGGCATCGATGTTTATGCAGCTTCGTCTAGACACCCCCGCCCCCTTTTTTCCCCCTCTCTCACACACACACACACACACACACACACACACACACACACATTCTGTATCATGCTCCAATAGACCAAGTCCATAAGCTACTTCTCTGAATGTGTTACTGATGGAATCATCTGGTTGCCTTTTCAAATCATCAAATGAAAGTGCACCTTGTACATGATGAAGTAGCAGACCGCCATGTTCGACCGTTCACATATGTGTATCATTCAGGCAATTCTTGATACAATAACTAGCGGGCCTCTGCATCCTCTGCATTGATTTTAAACCAAGCCATTAAAGTTGATTCGCTACGATTATCCAAAGCAGTTTGAGCATTTCCCTCCTTGTTAGTAATGATTTGCTCTTTTGGCAAACAAAGTGCAAGTCTTTGGATAGAAGGATATCTATCGTGCAAATCAAAATGAAAGATACGCCATGCAGCCTCAATTGTAGATACATATCTTGCGTCAACAAATTTAGACATTTGATCCAGAATTTGTAAACTCTACCATGATGCGATCGTGGCCTTTATACACATACTTGTACAAATAATTCACTGCTGTAAAGCTGGAGCAGACCTCTACGTTGAAGTGAGCTTGCTATCCATAGATTATCAGGGGGAACTCCATTTTCAGAACGTTCATATTTTGGATACGATGCATGGTCGATAGACGTTGCAGAATTGAATTCCTTTGGAATGTTTTTAGAACATTTACCATTTGTCATGCAAGAGCAGTTTGTGAAGGTAGTTATGCAAGGACAATGCATCATATGCATCTTCACCAGTTCACGTAATTCTGGTTCCTGTGACATCTTCTGGGGGTTTTAGCTTATTTTCCTCTTGAAGAATGATAAGGATATGTGTATGTCGTAGACCTCTTTTTTGAAATTCAATCACATGAACATGCGCAAGTACTTTTACCAAATAAATCTTTTTTAATAAGATCATCCATGAAGGCTGAAAGTTTAAGTTTAAAGACACGTGCAATTAAAAGTTGGAAGCATCCTGGTTTGGAAACAGATTGTATTTCATTTCTGGCCACGTGGTATTACATGTATAACTTATAAAAAGGTAGGTTTAGGTTCCCATATTTCCTTACAATTGCCATGGCATCATGATAATGTTGCAGCATATTTCTTGAACTTTTCGTCCCACTGTTATTGTCCCACTATTTATTCCACGTGCGACTGCATTTGCTAATCCTTTAAAGAGTTCAGCACGAAGTTTGCTTTGGATTTTGCGTATAAATCGCAGACGCTGAGTCTCCATTTTTGAAAACTCATTGACAATGTATTGCTATTATAGGAGTCTTTCACCATAAAGGATGATATCAAAATTTGTTCGATGCATTAGTCGATAGGAATAATAATTCATTGGTGATATTGTGGCCATTGAAATATATCTCTATTCTCCATCCCTGTTTTCCATGAGAAAAAAAAGATATAGTGCTGTGGATCATAGTGTTAGTGTGTCTCATGTATGTTGACGACATGTGGCAGATCTGGTGCATCACTTGTCTTCCTGTGCAGAACAATATCATGATAACCTATATTAAAACCTTCATCTGGAATTATAACTGCAATCTCCGCTGCTGTAGGTAAATTGTATCGACGGCCATCCATGGATTGTTCACACAATCTGTGCCGATATTGCTATAGATCTAGATCTGCGCATTTCATGGGTTTGATGGAGAATCAAAGTCGTTCAAGTGACACAAACTCAGCCTCATTGTCTAGACGAAAAGAAGGCATAATAATATCATGATAGCGGATAGCTGAAGGCTTCTAATGAAGATAATGGAAATCAAGATGTACTTAACAGGTCTAGAATCCAGATCTGGGTGTTTAACATCTAAATTAAGATTATTCTCGCAATCGTATTTTGAGAAAAGTATTTTTGAAAGGTGAAAGAATCAACATAGTACTCGAATGGTTTAATTACTTTTGAAAGCGCTATGTTGCATTTGCTTGCACGAACGTTCTTTACATTTGGACGCTCTACTTTCACATTCATTGAATGGGAATTATCAAAAACAAATCAATTAAATTATTATATTATTTTCACATTATCTTGGACTATGACACCTTTTATGCACTATGCCAACTTCAAACTTACGTAACATTTGGCAATGCAGAACAGGGTTTAATTAACGAGGGTTTCTCTATCTAGAATGTTTCTTTTTTGTTCAGAATATTCAAATTAAATAAGAATGTATCGTGGAAAGGCATGATAATAACTATGTCACGCATATTATTCCAGTGACCTAATTCTCTTTAGCTTTATGACGTGCTATGAATTTATGCATTTGGAGAATCATCATAATGGTCAAAATTGCTCTTAACATTTAATCTCATCAATTCAATGCCTTACAAATATTTCAGCAACGCTTCTAGCATTACTGCGATTAGATCAAACAGGTGAGTATCGTACATTGAAATTATGCAATGAATAACGTCATGATAATATATAGTCGAGATTTCGTCATAATCCTTTTATCAAATTTTTTTTTTGTTTGCTTGTATATTTGTGTTTTTATATACAAAAATGAATATCTTACGAAGTGTAGCTGTGCAAGATATTGGCATTCTGCCAGTTCAAAAGAAAAGAAAATAATTATCAAGAGAGAGAGAGAGATTTGATCTTGATCGAGATTTAGAATCAGGTTATAAATAGAGATCTGAATTTTTAATTCTAATTCTTGTTACCAATGATGATTTTCATTGTCGGACGACTTGGCTTTAGAAATTAAAATTAAAGGTAGATATATCGGAATTGCTTGTTTGTTATTGTGATTATGATGTAGAACAAGGTATCTAGATCTGTATTATGTTTTCATGTATCGGTTCAGTGCCTTCCCATTATCTCCAGGCCACTTTTTTTGGTCAGTAGGCTTGTGGCTTTTGATGGCGTCAAAGTTGTTCAACGTTTGCTTTTAACCACGATCACAGCAAATAAGATAAACGAAAACACCAATGTGTAAGAACAGAAATTTTATTATTTGCAAGATACTAGGAATGTGAATTTTTATCAACATCAAACATATAACAACCTAGATATCTAGATCTATGTCTTTCCACGCATAATCCCTTTTGCCTTCAGGACCAAACAATTTTGACAGAATTGTTTTCCTAGACAAGAAAGCACAACCACTATTTAAAAAGCCGGCAGCATTGGACAATCTGATCAAGATGGCACCGCAGAGGGAAAATCGTTTGGACATCATCTTCCACACCATGGGAGAACTAAAAGCTTTCTTTTGGACTCAATTCACACTTTTAACAATGTCAGGATTCCCTGCGTCTTACCAGCTATTGTCCAATGTTTTTATCTGTAAGTTTTAACAATCATGTAATTTTGGTATTTATGAAGTATGAACAAATTGTTAATGTTGAATTATAGATTTGTCATGAGAAATTGCTTTCGGAAAGCAACCAAATGATACCTAGATATCTAGTAAATCAATTATCATGGAAAACAAATACCTAGATATCTAGTAAATCAAATGTCATGGAAAACAAATACCTAGATATCTAGTAAATCAATTGTCATGGAAAACAAATACCTAGATATCTAGTAAATCAATTGTCATGGAAAACAAACAGTTTTAACTAGAGGTCAATGATGGCCATCGTCAATCGATTAATGTTCCGTGCCAAACAGAAGAATAAGGGCAACACTCAGCGCCACTATGAGCAATTATAATGTTTAAATAACTAATTTTATATATATACTCTTTTGGATGCTAAAAGGATTCTTACATCCATTCAAATGGCAATATTTCAGGTCGTGGAGTTCCGCATCGATGTGCCCCAGCCCCCAATGGCACATTTGACTTATTCACCGGCTTGGATGAGTTTGGTCCTGAAAATCTGTCCATAAGTTATCATCAATGTGAGATTGTGGTGTCCTACAACGAGACCATATTGAAAAAAGAGAATTGCATTTATGGCATGGAATATGATAAACCAGTAGACTCATCAGTTGTATCTCAGGTACCAAAGGGACAAAAAATAAAAATAAAGTTGTACTCCGTAACAAGGCTACCTGATTTTCAAGAATATCTTTAAATATCTGTAAATATCAATACTATAAATGCTGGGAGAGTGGATTGAATTGTTTCGAATTGGCTGTGGTCAAAAGCTGGAGGGTAAATTGTGTCTACCTGGTTAGCAATACGATTTTCCCATTACCACGGAATTAAGTCTTTAATTTATTATTTCATAACATTTAAAAAAACAAAGCGTATATCAAAATGCAGTCATCCAAATCTTGTTAGTTGTAAAAGAATATGCCTATAGTGACCATTACACACAAAAAAATGATTGCGAACACAATATTGGCTGAGCACAAGGGACCCAACGTCACTGGTCTAGTTGTTGTCATATTCCAAACACGAGAAATCAACAAGTTCCATTCAACCACAACAGTCGTCTGGATGACATAGTAGAATCAAATCCCGCTAGATACAAATTATCTCTGTAGCACACGACTCTGTCCTTCTTGTTATTAAGATGTTGTCCTTGGGGAGCGGATAGCTCAGTGTTTAAGGCGCTCGTCTACTAAACCAAAGGTCCCTGGTTCAAACCCGTGCGGGCTTGAATTTGAAATCCAATTTTTTTTCGGGTTTCCTTTTGCCCCATATCCGTGAGCTGGTAGGTTAAAGAGTGCCAAGTCCTATCGTAGACGAACTATAATATCGGAGATCCCACGCGTATAATATAGGCATGTAAAATAACTCTTGGCGTTTTACAAGGCAGTCAAGGAAAACCCTGATATCACCAAAGTAGGGAACATGGGTAAAATTCAATACAACAAGTTGTCCTTGCCCGAAATATGTATTCGCGACTAACTAGCTGCAAGTGATCCAATCAAAGTGCATTATTTTGATGTCCATCAGGGAAAGCTTTTGATTTAATAATACATGCATGTTTCGTGAAAGATTTAGATCAAACTTTTGGTGAGATGATATTATACTCCCAGCGTAGCAATATTTAGAAATGGGCCTAGCTCAAACTCTTTTTATGCTCTTCAGTTTGATCTTGTCTGTGATTATGCCTCCTTGGCTAAAATGAGTCAGTCTCTCGTCATCATTGGTCAAGGTTTTGGAGCGCTTTTATCAACGATGCTGAGTGATCGATATGGACGAAAACCAATTCTTGTGGGCAGCAACTTTGGTCTTTTAGTGTGTGGAGTGACGATAGCCTATGCACCAAACTATACTGTCTTTGCCATTTTCAAGTTCTTCGTCGGAGCTTTTCAACAGGTACATCTTGAATCTTATTGACTTTATGACTGACTTGATTGAACAAATTTGGACCTTTATTGGACTATCAGACCGAGGTAAATGATAATGTATAGGTAATTAGGGCGGGGGTCTCGAGATACCATAATGATCACCCTGAACACACCAATGCGACTTGCTGACATTCAGTTTCGACAAATATAGGAAGAAAATCTTTACAATTGATTGAGAATTAATTTCCAAAACACCATCATCTATTTATGATGTGGAGATGAAACAAATTTGTAGAGTCCCAAGATAAATTCTTCTCTAATATTGTAACATATAAAGCTCCCAAACCAGTTTTTAGTTGAGCACTCTACATATGTGATTCTATAAATCAATGAATTTTATAATACTAGTAAGCTCCATTTTACTGTAGAGCACTGTATAGGTCAACAATAGACAGAGAAGAATTCGATCTAGATCTAACACCAATCAATTTCAATTACTCTATGAAAAGCATACCAACGCCTAATGAGAAATACTTATTCAAGAACCTAATAAATAAATCAGAATTATTTATACAAAATCTAAGATGGAGAACATTTTTCTTCCTAAACCCTGATGCGGAGAAAACATATACTAAAGAAACCTCTGGATGCAAGTCAGCAATATCACCACCACATATACCTGAACTAAAGGAATTCGAGGATGGACTACTAAAAATAATTCAAAATATAAGATTTAAAATCAAACCCAATCATTTTCAGAAATAACCCCACAATAAAGGACTATTTGTTAAAGCAGATAAAACAAACAACTACTACACGCTAAAGCCAAAAGATTATGAAAGTCTAATTACTAAAAACATGTGTAAGGAGTACAAAAAAGGCAACAACAACCACCGAAAAAAGAAAAATTAGGAGATAATAAAATTGCAAATTATTTTGAACTCAGTGACCGAATCGAAAGAGCAGGTACAAAAGAGTCATTCATCATCTTAAAAGATCATAAGGATAATATCCGAAACAACCCGCAATGCATATTATTAAATCCAAGCAATACTGAAATCAGCCAAATAAGTAAAATAATAATCGAAAGAATCAATGCAAAAATGTCCAAAGCCATAAATCTCAACCAATGGAGAAAAACAGAGGACGTCATCAACTGGTTCAAAAACATAAATGATAAAAAAGAATGCAACATGATATCATTTGACATCTATAACTTTTACCCATCCATTAGCGAGCAATGGTTAAACAACACCATAGCATTTGCAGAAAAATACACTCCAATAAGCGAGCATGAGAAAGAAATCATCATCCATACTAAATACTCCATGCTCTACAAAAACAAGACCGCCTGGATAAAGAAAGACAACAATTTCGATGTAACAATGGGTAGCTATGACGGAGCAGAAACATGTGAATTGGTTGGATTATACCTCTTATCCCAGCTAAGAAACATCAATGCAAACATAGGACTATACAGAGACGATGGGCTAGCTATCTGCAAAGAAACACCAGAACACAGAGAAAATCAAGAAACAGATCTGTCAACCTTTTAAAACCCATAATCTTAAAATAACATTTGAAACAAACAAAAAAGTCGTTGACTTCCTGGACATCACACTGGACCTAAATAGAAATTCATACCGTCCATTTATGAAGCCGAACAACACGCCACTGTACTTACACAACCATTCTACAAGTATACCAAAAAAGAAAAAAAAAATCCAAAAAACATCAGTAAGAGACTGTCGCTAAATTCGCGTGACAAAACAACATTAAAAAAAGCTATACCTGTATACCAAAAAGCGCTAAATAACAGTGGTTACAAACAGCAGCTTAAATATGAAGAAAAAGAAAGCACACAAGGACAATCATTAAAAAACAAAGCTACTGATAACACAAAGAGATATCGCAGAAGAAACATTACATGATTCAACCCACCATTTAATTTGAACATTTCGACAAATATAGGAAGAAAATTTTTACAATTGATTGAGAATTAATTTCCAACAAACCATCATCTCCGTCAAATAATATATAAAAACACCATTAAAGTCAGTTATAGCTGTACGCAAAACATGGCGCAGATCATATCCGTTCATAAAAAAAAGATACTAAATGAAGGAAATAATGAAAAGAAAGAAGAACAACTCAAAAAGAGATGCAATTGCAGAAAAGAACAAGAATATCCCCTAAACGGAGACTGCCAGCAAAAAATTGTAATATAGAAAGCCACAGTTACAAGACATGACAACAGAAAGAAAGAAACTGCCAGCATAACAATGTAATATACCAAGCCACAGTTACAAGACATGACAACAGAAAGAAAGAAACTGCCAGCAAAACAATGTAATATACCAAGGCACAGTTACAAGACATGACAACAGAAAGAAAGAAACTGCCAGCAAAGAAATGTAATATACCAAGCCACAGTTACAAGACATGACAACAGAAAGAAAGAAAGCTACTACGTTGGACTAACAGAAAATGAATTTTAATCACGTTATTATGGTCATAAATCAAGCTTCAGCAATGAAAGCAAACAAGCATCAACAGCGATCAGCGAATGCATTTGGGAACTAAAATCAAAGAACATCAACTTCATAACAACTTGGAGAATATTGTCAAAGGCAAACTCTTACTCCCCGGAAACAAAGATCTGTCATTTATGTCTTGAGGAGAAATCCTTCATCACAATAAACCATCATATAGCATATTTCAATAATAGAAACGAAATTGGTGCGCAAAGCCGCCACAAGAAAGAGTATGCCTTATTGAACGCTTAACAAATGTATATTGAACACGGATGATAGAAGTTGTCTCCTGAAGAACCTCCAAGATGTGGAGATGAAACAAATTTGTAGAGACCCAAGGTAAATTAATCTCTATTATTAAAACATATAAAGCTCCCAAACCAGTTTTTGGTTGAGCACTCTACATATGTGATTCTATAAATCAATGAATTTTATCATACTCTCTCTCTCTATATATATATATATTGCTAATAAGATTCTCACCTTAAAGAGATAATATTATGCAAAAATTTTGGTTCTAACCAATCATTTTTAAGGCCGGCCTTATTTTCCTAACCATCCGGAAAAATAAGCCCAGTCCGTCTTTCCCCGAATATCCAAACTTAACAATACCTTAACCCTAACCATACTACTACTTCTTCATCCATTTCTACTTCTACTCTACTACTACTACTACTACTACTTTTACTACTACAACAACGTACTTCGTCTAGGCTAAGTCTCATATATCTATTTATAAATCTATGCTAGATCTAGTCTTAACTCGGTCACGGCGAAAGTTTCATATTTTCTCCCTTTTTTGTAACACAAAACAATCATTGTACAAAAACATTCAATAAATCGTCTAAAAATACATATTACCTTTTGTAGAGCCAACCTATAGAAACACTTTTAAAGTTGTAAATAATTTAAAATCGCCTCTCTAACGGTTGATTCCTAAAGCAGCCCAGTGAGTCGGGAAAATAGTCATTTCGCATTTCTAATGGTGTTTTTTCAAAGCCTTAGTCCAATCAAAATATTGCTTTTGTTTCATATGTCTAAGCAGGTACATGTATTGAGGCTGATGATGATGATGATGATGATGATGATGATGATGATTGTTATTATTGTTTACATTACTTTTCGACTTGGTGGGAAAGAGAGATACTACATAGATTTAATATTTGTATTATTATTATTGTTGATTAATTGCACTCGATAAGCTAGATCTATTATTTTCCTGAGCAGAAACTATATTTTAATTTGGTTAATGATTATGCTTCCTGTATTGTGTTTAGATTCTACATACTAGTCTTTAATGTGATCTAATCCATTTTTAGCCAGCACACGCTGCGCAGATAAAATGGCAGATTTAGACCGTAAAGGCTCGGTCATAGTGACAAAACAAAGGTCGATTTTTCTGGGGAATAAGTAGCGGCACATTGCCGTATTATGCTTGAATTCATTCACACATACTAAAATACTTGTGTTGCTGATATTGAATACATTCTTTTATATCAAAGAGGTTATTTAAAAGCCATGATGGAGTGACAGGTTGGATTTGAACATTCTGTCATGTAATGGCGACCTTGGTTCCCTCGCCAATTAGCCGTGTCAAGTGTGTTCCTCACAGGCCGTTCGACGTACGTGTTCGTGCAAACGTCCTTACCATCTGCCAACTGCCTACGCAAGACAGCAACAAACGTTTGCGTAATATTATTCCCCGGCCCACGGAAGATAAAGGAGAGCCGTAGCGTGCTCACTGGCCTCCCACCAAGCTAGATTCTAGGTCAAGTCACAGACTTATATTATCAGCAGCAAATTATCAATGATTTGATCAATGATGAAGGTCATAAAGGCTTAAATAAGATGTTAACCAACTAGATAAATTGTTTGCACATATCACGGCTCTTTTTGATAAAAATAGACTGTTCAAGATAAAAATAGACTGTTCAAGATAAAAATAGACTGTTCAAGATAAAAATAGACTGTTCAAGATAAAAATAGACTGTTCAAGATAAAAATAGACTGTT
>JASKDV010198579.1:0-11053 GCA_032466395.1 Aegires albopunctatus
AGCGAGAGAGACAGAGAGAGAGAGAGAGAGAGAGAGAGAGAGAGAGAGAGAGAGAGAGAGATTTTTAAATAAATGAAGCTTTAAGAGGTGGTGGACATTTTTATAAAACACACACACGCGTGAATACAAACATACACTCATACCCACATTCCATAAGGGAAATGAAATGATCTGTAATTCAATCATTTCTTCTTAATTCACTCTAATTTGAAGATCATCTTTGCATTTCAGATGAAAATTTCATAATCCGTCACAATGAGAGAGGGATTGTTGGTATGGCGAACAAAGGACGCCATTCAAATGGTTCTCAGTTTTACATAACCCTCCAGCCAAGTCCATGGATGGACACCAAATATGTTGCCTTTGGGTAAGTATCTTGCTAGATAACCTTCCGATTTATCTTTCTGAAGTTTCTCTGGATGTGTGTAAATACATGTAGGCCTTATACTACAGGAAACCTGATACTAAAATAGAAATATATTGGCAACAGTAAGTAATGGTGAATTCAAATAATCAAAACTGGCTAGTATTTTACCATTGAGATAACATATTATAATTTCTAAAATACTCCATCGGGTACTAAATCTGCAAGTACTATTAAAGCAACAAAAGACAGATGTCTTTATTTAGTGAACTATGCAAAATAAATAATTGCTAATTTTTCACGTATTCTTCATTTTAAGTATAAGCTGTTTACTGAAGGGAAAGTTCAATAGATCAAAATTATAATACAGTTTATTCATTTCAAAAGAAATTTAATTTGATCACAATTATAATTCAGTTTATTCATTTCAAAGGAAATTTAATTTGATCACAATTATAATTCAGTTTATTCATTTCAAAGGAAATTTCTTGTCCCTTTCAGCAAAGTAATTGAGGGAACAGAGATCTTGAAACTTATGGAGGAGCAAGATACAATGAATGAAAGGCCTAACACTGAAATAAAAATCTCAAAATGTGGACCTATCACCTATGAATTTTAACGAGCAATGGGAATGTTTATTTGAGATTTGTAAAAAATATATTCTCTTGAATTCCTTTTCTTTTAAAATAAGGAGCAGAAAAAGCTTCAGATTTTTACCAGGTGTCAATCAATTTCTATGAGAACAAGATCAAGTATCACACTATTTTGCTCATGTTAGTCAATCTTATTTCTAATCCAAAACAATGGTGCATATATTATTTGTACACTATTGGGGATGCATAGTTGTTCAGGTAATAATAACAGCAACAAGGGTTTGATATCAAACTGCCCAAAAACCAACGATAAAAAAAAAAAAGCTCAGAAAGTCAACAAAATATTAAAAATCCTTACAACCCCAAACAAAACTCATAAGCTTAATGACTTCATATATACAATTTCAAAGGCAATAATTGGACAAACTCTGTCAATGACATCATTTTGTTGTAAAATTGATTTTCCAAATTAAATAATATCTTTTCACAAATCATCGAAAAAGCAAGATTGTGTCCATTCCAGAAAAATGTTTAGAAATGTTTGATTGTGATATTATGTCAAATAGCTGCATATATATATTTGATAATTTTTACTTTTGGTGATACAGATTTTATAGAATGTTTTCTATATCAACTTCCATTTCATTGATATCATAATACAGATCAATAAAAATCATTTGTATATACATAAATTTATATGCATAACATTCATCTTCTACTTGATCCACGCTTTGTATGTTGTGCATACATTTTGTTTACTGTCTTTTGGCATTGTGGTTTACCACAGACATTTGGCCTGGAGATCAAAAGATTCCCTTATGGCCACCACACACTATGCAGTTCCCAACTGTTCAGCTACTGCACAACCTAGTGCAACCCCATTCTCATTTGAAACCATGTAGATCTTCGGCAGTTTGTGGTATGTGTAGTGTGTGGGCTCAATAAATATAAACAGAAGGAGAACTGTGCAGTAACTGCGCAGGCCCGATCTGCCATTTTAACTGCTAGTGTGTGGTGCCCATTAGGTTCAGTTGTTAGCAAGATAAGATAAGATAAGATACACTTTATTATCCAAAATGGAAATTTGTCTTGGGTTACATTGCAAAAAAAGTGACAACGCAATTATTTCAAATAAATGACATACATAACATATTTTATCTGATAAGGATGAAGATGTTGATGATGATGATGATGATGGTGGTGGTGATGGTGGTGGTAGCGTTAAAAGTGATGATGGGAAATGCTCTTTACATACATTTAAATCAATGTGACTTAACTTGACCTGAGGAGTCATCTGACTTTTCTGCCTGGGCTGCTTGGTATATTGCTTCAGTGAAATACTTCTAGTTTTTCCTTTTTTGTGCCCTGTCACAGAGCTCCTCTTGCTTGTTTAGTGTTTTGAGATGTTCTAGTTCTACTACCATATTAAGGTCTTGATTCAGTACACCATCATGCCCCAAACAGATTGGTACTCTTTGAACATATTTTAAGGTTTGATAAAAACATCCCAAGCAACAAAGTGATTACAAACTACTTTAGTGAATAGATGAAAAAATATTACAGACCAAGAACAATAATTGTTACTCAACGTATTCAAGTGTAACAGGAGTACCTGCCCATAGACATAGTCAGCTGAACTTATCAGTATGCTAGGGGAGAAATAAGAGCATTTTATATAGTGCATTTCCACTAAATATGGTCAATGCGCTTTACAACTTTTCCCTGGCAGGCCAATGCAATCCAAAATCCTTCTCAACCCCTCGCTGGGCATACATAGGTGTGACCCGATGAAAGGCGCTTCACTCTAGCATACTGACAAGATCTTCCTCTACCTATGGCCAGGTACCCATTTTACACCTGAGTACAGTGAGGAAATGCATGTACAGAGTCTTTCCAAAAAACTCAACATTGCGCCCAACTAGGATTCGAACCTTGGACCTTTCAATCACCAGCCTAAGTGTCTACCACCATACCACAATGCACTTCTGTATTGTACCTTAGGGGTGGATAGTGTTCAGAGGACCTTGAAATGTAACAATCAGCTAGGAAAGCTTTTTACGTTGCCTTGAGCACATTACATGAATTCTGCAGCCTGCCAAATTCTGTAGTACTTGCCCCAACATTAAACTCTTTCAAAAATCGACTAGACAAATACTGGTCTGATCAAGAGATCTTTTATGATTATCATGCCGCGTTAAACTTATATATGGGATCGCTAAATGTTTCTACACTGGAATCGCAAATGGCATAACTCAACTGCTAAGAGAAAGTGATGGACATGCTGACAACAGATGGGACCGCAGTAGCGGGATGACACCCTGCTTGACGTCACTATCATAAAGTAAGTAGTGTAGTTTACAAACATGTTTTTTTGTGTGTGTAATATATAAGGTAAAGACTAGGGACAGCAGAGATGTGGTTTGTCAGACGGATCATGAAAATATCATGGACAGATAGGAAATCCAATGAAGAAGTCATGAAACTCGCGAGCTATTCGAGATCTTTGATGAAAACCATCAGAAGACAGGTTGATATTTTTGGACATGTAAACAGAGCAGATGGACTGGAGAAACAATTTTTCTGTGGGAAAATCTGCGGAGTGAGAGATAGAGGAAGACAACGGGCAAAATACACCGATAGCCTCAATAAATTTGCGACCGGGAAAGAGTCCACCATCAGCGAACTGATAAAAATGGCTGACAACAGAGAAGAGTGGAGATCATGACCGCCTATGTCTGCAACAGACCTGGCACTTGAAGAAGAATAAGGTAAAGAATGAAAGAGGAAGGTTTTTTTGAGAATGATACCAACAGCTGAAGAGATAACCATCGATTGAAATTAAGCGTGAGAGTTCTCTACTTAATCATAATATTATCATGGAAATTTATGTTAGTAAGTTTTTTTTACTGCCCAACTTGGCTAAGACCCACTTTTCATTTGTTTATTGGTGGATTGAGGAATGTCTGTGTTTAGATCAATTTCCAAGTAACTCGAAACTGAGATTCCACTACCAAGATTGAACCAGAGGTATCTTCAAAATCATCAAAACCAATATCTTAATTACTCAGCCATCATTACTGAAATTCTTACTTATTCAAAATTAGATTTTGGGGTGTCAGTGGACTATTGATAAACACAATTTAAGACAAGAAGCTCAGCAGATCAACTCACCGATACCAGTCGGCTAGGTGACCTGGTGGAATAATTCCGGCTAAGAACAAAATTCCTAAATGTTATAGGTCATTGGCAATGTATCAGTGTTGTTTGTGTGCATTTGCACATATATATTCTGTTTTGCTGACATTCATAGAACTATAACAGTCATTGTAAAGCATCCTGAGCACGTGATTAAAGGTTCAGGTTAGTTGGTTGAAACGCTAATCTTTTGCAAAATCAGATCAATCTTTAATCTATTGATTAAAATTAAAGGCATGATATATTTATTAATTTTAAAGTGGAATCATCCGGGGAAGCGAGGCAGAATGAGACAAAAAAACAACAACAAAAAACAAAAACAAAACAACAACAACAAAAAACCCACTTGCAGGAGATCGACCCAAAATGAAGCTCAACATAATATAGGCCTTATCTGGAGCAAGATTGACATAACGCCCCAACATATCAAAGAGGAGGAAACTCATTGGCGACATTTACCCCACCCTTGATACAACGAACGGCACTATAGGAAATGTTGGGTTGGGAGAGAGAAATGAAAGAGGAATCATATTCGTTGATGTTGCCATCACAAATCAACTAGAATTTTAAAAAACATCACGTTTCAAAGCACCCGAGGAGGTTGTAGACCTGAACATCACCTGATAGGAACACAAAATCCCAAACCGATAATTTCAAGTTCCCTACAAAGAAAGCCGGATCTCTACATACAATACAAGATGTCACTACTAAACGAAACGCCGACTGTGGCACAGACCACGAACTCCTTGTTGCAACATTTAAACTGAAACTAAAGTGTAAGAAAGTAACAAGGCCCATCCGTTACAACATCCAAGACATCAATGAAAACTTCTTCATTGCAAAAATAACCCATTTTAAAGCATTGCTTACGGATATAGAACAAAAGAGCCCGATGAATTGCAAATGCAACGAAAAATATCTACATGGAAACAACAGAAAAACATTTAAATAAGAGACGACAAAAACAGCCCCGGTGAACCGAAGACAAGCTGAATAAGAACATAGGTTAAATCAAGATCTAGATTACAGAGCAATGGTCACAAGACTGTAGCAAAAGAAATAAGGCAAATTATGTTCAGGAGGGACAAGAACAACTACTTGATTGGGAAGTAAAAAAACCCCCCAAAAAACCCGAGAGAAAACGGAAGGATGGAAATGTAAAACGAAATTAATAACACCATAAAGACACTCTAATCATGTAATACAATATGTAAACGGAAAAACTTTGTGATAAGATTACAAGCAGATGTAAAAGATATTTCAATAAACGAACATCGTACCACAAACAAAGTTAATTAAGACAAAGAGTCACAATTACCCCCTCTAAAATTAGAAATGGAATGGGCTATAAAATATCCTAAAGACATAAAAAGTCCTGGGTGCGACAACATTCAAGCAAGAATGATAAAAGCCAAGCTTCATACGTTTCATTGACTACTCAAAGGGTTTTGACTGTGTAAACCACAATATGTGTATAAACCCTCCAGGAAATGAATTTCTATCCTAAACTTATTGGTCTAATCAAACCTCCCCTTGAAGGCCAACTGTCAGCGGTACAACTAGAATGTGGAAAAACAGATTGGTTTTCGGTTACAAAAAGAGCGAGACAATGATGCATATAATGTCCCCTGACGTCTTCAGTCTTTACACAGAAGGAATAATGAGATAGATGGAACATGATCCCAGGAGTAGAGCATACGATGGACCAGATACAAGGAATGCGCCTAAGAGACTTGAGATACAGATTACACTCCAGCCTCAACATCTGGGGCCTAGAAGGTCTTAAAATGTCTGTGAAAGAACACAGTGAGATAAAGGGATTGCACCTGAAAGTGACAAAGACCAAAATAATGATTTAAAAAAAGAAAAAAAAAGAACAAGAGGGAGAAATAGAAAGGGTGAAATAGAAAAGGTGTGCACTTTTGGATTTCTTGGAACCACGATGGAAGCAAATGGGAAAACTACTCCAGAAATAAGAAATAAGAGGACTGGCAATGACAGCAACAAAGTTAAAAAAAAGAAGATAGCAATTATCTGGAAAGGTCAATGCACAAACACCAAAATAAGAATTCTTCAAAGTAATGTATTTCCTATGGCAACATATGGGTACGTAGCATGGACCATCGATAATGCAGATGCAAAAAAAAAAAAAAAATCAATAAAAAAATCAGTGCCTTTAAAATTAAGTTCTACAGGAAAGTTCTGAGAATACCCAGGACAACGGAAACAAAATAATAATATATAAGTACTGGCAAGAATCGGCATGAAATAAAAAAAGGCTTTTGCAGAACTATCTTTGGTTACGTTAAACAATGGCATCGTTGCGATTGGTCACACAGTCAAGCAAAACACTGCAACGTAGTTTTCTTTCAGTTTTCATTTCTGGTATCAACAAACGTAGGCAGAGTTTATTGATCATTGCTTGTATAGGTACGCGCTGTTTGTTGCAACATAGCGCACAAACCTCGACTCTTATTCTTAATAGAATTATATTTTTTTTTCCACATCTCGATGAATTGAATTAAATAGGATTTATCTGAAAATTTCATAAAATTTGGACACATTCTTCATACTTAGGGAGATTTATGCTTGACCACTCCTCTAACTCTAAGTATTATAACAAATTCTGATCAAATTAGGCCTAAAATTGTTGTTACTGATTCTAATTTTCGTAATATTTTTTTTGTACAAGAATACTGCATTAAATTAAATGATATAGATACAGTTTTTTTCTCAAGTAGTTTATGTAGATAAAAGATACGATTTCGTATGTTTACACTAGTTAAATATAATTTAAATAACAGGAATACAAAGAACGTCAGAATCATCAACACCAATTGTAATTATTACAGTAACAAAATAGTATTAACATTAAGAGTAAAAGAAGTAGTGGCGTTCAAAAAGGAAAAAAAAAAGCGTTCTTATATAGCGCGTTCCCACTAAATGTGCTCGATGCGCTTTATGCAGTGTCCCCATTAGGCCATTGCAATCCAAAACCCTTCTCAACCCCACGGTGGGGGGGGGGGGAAAGGGGGAGCATACAGAGGTCCGACCCGATGGAACGCGCTTCACTCTCGCACACTGACAAGATCTTCCTCTACCTATAACCAGGTACCCATTTTACACCTGGGTACGGCGAGAAAGTACGTGTAAAGAGTCTTTCCCACGAACTCAACATCGCGCCCAACCGGAATTCGAGCCTGGGACCTTTCGATCACCAGCCCAAATGTCTACCACTAGACCACGATGCCACAAGAAAGTAAGCAATAACAATAAGAAAATCAACAATAATAATAGCAGTAACGATGACAATAACACTATCAGCTGATGGAAATAACAAACGTCAGCAAGTTTCAAATTGGGGGTCGTCATTTTTATTTTTATAACATGGAATAATACTCACAATTTACAAAGAAAAGGATAAATCAATGAGAAAAAAAAAAAAAAAAAATAAAAAAAAAAAAAAAGAAAGGAAAAAAAAAAAAAAAAAAAAAAAATACCATATTAGACAACAACGAAAAGTGATAAAACCATTGATTACTCAAAGGAAAAGGCTCGAATCTCTCGACGATCTGTTCAGAATGTACTAGGTCATCTCTAATCCCCAAAAAAACAAAACAAAACAACAAAACCCCCAAAACAACAACACAACCAAACAACAACAACACAACCAAACATCAAAAACAAAAACAAAACAACAACAACAACACACACACACACACAAACAAACAACCCCCCCCCAAAAAACTACAACAAGAAAAAAAACCCAAAAAACCAAAAACCAAAAACAAACAAAACAAACAAAAATAAAACACAAGAGCCACATGACCCACTATTAGTGATTTTCGGTCTATTACAGAGCCATATTCAAAACTCCACCACGTCAGTCCTATCTAAACATTAGAGTCATTTTCTTAGCCTATATATGTACATGTATGTTTATCTAGATCTATATTTCATTGGTCAAGACCAATAATAATTTTTCTATTCTTTGGAGCTTCTAAATTAATGATCAGATCTCTGACTTAGCAAAGCCTCGTGAATTCTATTTTAAACTCAGCGGTATATCTAATTGTTTCCATGTATTCATTTATTTATGTCTCTTTTTACCACCTTTATGTTCAACTTTTTCTGTAGCCTCTCCTTCAGCATCGGGTTGTTTGGCTGTTAGAATAAGATAACAAATGGAAATGCAATATTTTGATTTATTATTAGTATATAATTATTATGTATTTTTATTATCATAAGCGGAAGTAAGTCTACAGGTTCACCAAACTTAGCACTTCTAGCCAATGCACTGACAAGATTGCTCGAATATTTTTTCAAACAAAAGGGAAGTGAGGACATGATAGATACGTTATCATGTAATCTTTCCTGTATATTTCCTGTACAAAGAAAAGATGGGATTGAGAAAATTGCACTGGCAAGAAAAATAGAAGGAAAGAGACAACGAGGAAGACAGAGAATAAGTTATTTACAGAGCCTCAACAAAATCTATTCAAATGATAAGATGGAATCAATCGACATGCTGTGAATTGCAGATGACAGAAATTAGTGGATAACCATGATCGCCGATGTCTGTAGTAGATATAGCACCAGATGATGATGATGATGATGATGATGACGATGAAGTAATCATTTAAACCAAAGTCTTTGTTAAGGACTTTGCGTTATTTATTAGATATTGTAAAGGGTGAAAAAAAAAAAAAGAACAACAAACCGAATGCCCATAGCTTTCATAAACAAATCACACACAGATTATGAAGTCTAAGGACAAATGATGGCGAATAAAGTTCAACGCTCTTGCAGCTCTTTCAGTCCATAGCCTAATAATACATCTATATCCTACCCTAGCTATGCCACTGCCAGTAAGTTGAAATAGTATCGAAAGGGAAATCAAGCAAAATAATATTCCCCACTCTTGATTTTCTAAAATAACCTTATAGTTGGTAATCCAACGCTATACTTATCTAAAAACGAATAATATATTCATAGTTCTAACATACCATAAGCAGCTTCAGGTGCATGAGCTTCCGCTATATCACATTTTCGTCGTTTTCTTTCCTCGAGAATAACCAATTCAAATATATCTGTTGACATTATATTATGATTCATTTTTAAGTTTTATATTACATTAAGAGGTTTTATTTTGGCGCCCAATCCCATTATATCAATAAGAATGTTTACAAAAGTTGAGATACAGCTTTAAACCATACTCTAAAAAAAAAAAAAGAGTCGAAGCAGATATTACTTTATAACAAAGTAATGCTTACTTTCATACTTAGTGCTATACGCTTGCAAAGTTCTCTTAAATCGCAGCCTCAGCTGTCATCCTTAATTTCTCGGGTGAAGAAGGGAAGGCATTCTTTTCTGTCCTGGGCTATGTTTCGTAATTACCCAAGATCTTGGATCTCCGTTTTGTTTTTATATGGATTCCCCTTGTCTAAGAGATGTGTCGTATTTCATTATAATTTGTAATTTTTTGTTTGTTTGTTTATCTTGACAAAGATTCTGTAATCAAAACGTCGACTGTGTTTTGTTTTGTCTTTATTCTGGTTGAGTTGTCTATATATTCTTGTTCTTTAATTCTGTTTTGAGTTTGATGTCCCCCCCCCACCCCCAGATAGTTGTTCAATGTTGATGGCGGGGTTGTCCTTTGATAGTTTTGATGTTTCCTGTGAAATAATTTGCCATTGCGCTATTTGCTGAAATCTAATGGTCTCATTTTAAAATGTGTCCCAGCAAACCTCTATCTTGACTTTAAGATCTGAATCGTATCGTTGGTCTTCTTATATAGAGCTTTGTTTGATATTATTGTCGTACAACGTATTCCTAGAACTCGTCTTAGTAATTGTCGACGAAAGGCACCTGGCTTGTTTTCCTCTGTTTTTGTTATCGTCCATGTCGCACAGTTGTAAAGCAAAATGGATTTCGCGAGATTTCGTTTTGTTCTGTTTTATTTATCTAGGTCTGCTCCAAATGTTTGACAATTTATTAATGCCAAGTTTGACAGGTATTTCCGATGTTTTATGTCTTCCATACTTCCAATATAATATGTTCCAACTTTCTGGCATGTTTTCCACTCATCAATGTTCTTTTAGATTATTGTAAGTCATAAAATAAATGAGAGTAAATAAAGAAATATGTGGAGGTGAATGAATTAATCAATGAATAAATAAATTGATGAACATGACAGGTAGATAAATAGACGGATAGGTAGATAGATAGATAGATAGATAGATGGGAAGACAATATTGAAAGAAAGATAAACAGAGCTCCTTCTACGAGCAACAAAATTAATTAGCAAGGCTACTGGAAGCGCCGATCGTGCTTATTGTATTTTCGCTAAGGAGATAATTATTGTATAATTCTTACGCTGCCAGGTAGGGTGCAGTCCCTGCCAGTCATGGATGAGCGGTTCAACATGTGTAATATATCTACCCGAAACTGAAAAAAGGTGGATTGGGTAGGGGTGAGAGATGGGTTGCAAAAAAGTAAATTATTGGGATAGAAATAAAATATCATAGTTTTACTTAACTATGATAAAGTAAGTGTTTTATACTCGTTGTCGACAAGGTGAAGGTATTGAAAATAGACAATGACCAAGGCCGTAATGCCCATCCCCGCTTCCACTCACACAAGGGGAGGGGTGGTGGGGTGGGGGTTGGATTATGAGCCCATGGATCCACCTTACCCGACCATGAATTTGTTGTTTTTTTTTGTTGTTGTCTTATGGGGGTCCCAGTGATCATACGGCGGAGGGGCTCAGAGTGACATTTTTGCGTTACGCTGAGATGCAAATATATAATATTTATAATATATATATAATAATATACTACTACTACTACTACTACTACTACTACTACTACTACTACTACTACTACTACTACTACTACTACTA
>JASKDV010198590.1:0-20331 GCA_032466395.1 Aegires albopunctatus
TAGTAGTAGTAGTAGTAGTAGTAGTAGTAGTAGTAGTAGTAGTAGTAGTAGTAGTAGTAGTAGTAGTAGTAGTTGAATGAAATGAGTTCAAAGAATAGGAATAATATGTAGATAACTCAACCAGATTAAAGACACAACAAGACACAGCCAAAATGATCAGATTAAGACAACACAATAAACAAAATGGTAGGATTAAAACAAAAATCACAACACATTAGAGTGATCTAGTTTCACGGAACTGACAAATCGATCACCCAAAACACACAATTAACACACAGAGAAGAATGACCTAACGGCTAAAAAAAGCCAGTTAGGACACCACGGCCTGGAAATAATTAGTAATAACAATAATAACAATAACAAAGAAAATAATAACATTAATGATGATAATAATAATAATAATAATAATAATAATAATAATAACGATAACAAAAACAGTAATAACAATAACAATAACAATAATAACAACAATAACAATAACATCAACAAGAATAATAACAACAACAATAACAGCAATAATAACAACAATGATAATAACAAAAATGACAGTAACAATAACAGTAATAATGATAATAATAAGATGTCAATGACGATAGTGACAATGGCAATAAAAATGATGAAGATAACAATGATACATTAATAAATACATACATAAATAAATAGATAAATAAATAAAATAAAACCATAAAGGGGATAGGGCAGAATATCTATGACCGTGATTATTTGGCAAATGGTCCAAAGAAAAATGCCTTTGAGTGTAGTAGAATGCACAGGAAAAAAGTTTAACAGTGCATTTAACAGTGTTAAACGGTGCATAGCACTTCAAGGCAGCCACCAGAAAAAATGAAGATGCCAGGAGTGTAATAGAATGCAGAGATAATTTGTTAAAAGATGCATCGCACTTCAAGGCATAAACGGAAAATATAATTTATACCAATAATAATGATGATGATGATGATGATGATGATGATGACAATGATGATGACAACAACAACAACAACAACAACAACAGAGCAATAATATTGAAAATAATAATGGTAATAACAACAATAATAATAAAGATGATGCTGATGATGATTATGACAGCGACAGTGATGAAATGACGATGGATATAAATTAAAAAGTATAAAATAAGTGATTAAATAAATGATAAAAACAAAAATAATGGTTTAAGGAAAAGTATATAAATATTCTATGATAAGAAGGAATAGGAAATATTAATACCATGATGGGAAAGAGTCCCATGTTTAAAGATAAGACGGTTTTCGATGGCCTTACGAATATCAGCCCCACCAGAACAGTATTGAAGTACTGCTCCTTTCACATCTTTAAGGCCTTGATGATCCGCTTGATTGAAATGCAACGATACATGGTTATGGTCCTCATTAACAATGTCCCTTCGATTATGTCCAAATCGAACGGACAGCTTCAATCCCGTCTCATCGATATATTTTTCATTGCAGCGGGAACAAATCAAAACTTAAACAACGTTAGATGAAGAGCAAATGAAATTACGTTTAATAGTCCAAGGGCCCCCCGGGGAAATCAAATGTAGTTGAAGTGTCCACAAAAGGGCAGGTTTTACAGTTTGAACTGCCGCAAGCCTCCGTTCCCAGACGATCAACAGTAGGACAAAGACGGCTATTGACTAAAATGTCCCCAAGGTTAGGCTGCATCCTAAATGCCAGTAATTGAGATAAGGGAAAGCCTCCTTAGTTCCTTCTTCCATATGGAGGATTGGAAAGTGCTTCCTGATAACCCCCACAATCTGGCGAGAATGAGGGTGAGAAGAAAGGTCTAGAGGGATTCTGAAGTGTTACGCTTCGTAGTTTTCAAAGCACTGGCACGAGAAACGCAACTGACTTGTTTAAGTGCCCTGTCAACAAAACAGGCAGGATAACCCCTTTGGTCGAAGAATGAAGACACCCTTGACGCCTGCAGACGAAAATTGTCGCCGTCGGAGCACAGACGACGGAGACGCAAAAATTGGGAGAACGGAATAGAGTCCTTGCATCGAATAGGATGCGACGAAGAGTAGTCAAGATAACTATGACTATCAGTTGTCATATAAAAGATGGAGGTAGACAGTCCAGAAGGGGTAAGGGCAACGGTCATGTCAAGAAAATTGACCGATGAAATAGATTGGCTAAATGTAAATCAAATGGGACGAGAGAAATCCTGGATTAACGAGAAAAAATTTTCCAGATCCCGTTCAGACAGAGTAGTAACTCCAAAACTGTCATTAATGTAGCGTAGATAGAGATCTGAAACTGGTCCATCGTAATTGAGAAAAATTTGATGTTCAAGGTGGCCCATGAAAAGACTAGCATAGCTAGGACCCATTCTGGTGCCCATAGCAACGCCGCTAATTTGATAAAAATATTCACCATTGAATTCAAAATCTAGCGAAAAAGCTGCAAGTTCTAAATAGTGTACAATTTGATGGACTTAATTTATTCAGATCACCTGTATAAGAGACTTGGTTGTTGATTGGTTCGAAGAATGCTACCCCTAATTATGCAAGACGATTCGATGCCATCACAGAAGTCAAGGATTAATTCACACTGCATTTCTGGATTTTGTTAATTTTTTTTTTTTTTTCCTATATAATATAAGTATCTTGTCTGCGATTCTTGGGGTCATTTCAAACATTCAATATATTATTTAATTATTTATCTAAAAACCCTTTGCCTCAAATCCTATTTATCCACTATATGAGCAGATAAGTTGTTGTTTTTATCACATAAATGACTGGCAATGTCCATGTTGAACTATTGACTTCTATGAAAAGGTTTAAAGTTAAAGTAAGGAAATAGTGTGACAGATCAAGAATAGGTCAGGACAGGTTGCCACTAGAACAGGAGAGGGCCATCATGAAGAAATAACCGTTGTCAGGTTTGACTGTAGATCTTTGTCTTGTCATTTAGTATTCATGAATGCTTACTTGATAAATTATGTGCTTCACTGAATTTGTTCCTTAATTAGAAACTTGCATCTATTTCATTAATTTTACAGGATGAAAAGCAAGCAAAAATATCTTCGTTCTTCAATGTACCGGTAAGTGGAATATATACATTGTTTAAGTTTAAGTCAGTTGGGGGTCATTGTATGGTTAATGCTTCATTTCATATTTAGACTTCTATATTTCATTTTTAGTAAAAACTGGCTAAAGAATAAAGACACCATTTGCTGCCTTAGATCAAAACTCCTTTAAGCGCCCAAAATTAAATAAGGAGATACAGTAGTTTGATATAAATATAAGACAGCGAATTATTCATTAACCCTTTCAATGGCCAACCGCATACAGCTGCCCAACTTCGTGCCGCCAATATAGGGATTTTACCTAAACTTCACTTACTAAAATTGGTTTATCCAGTCCAATCATGAAGCTGGAATTGTCAGAGATAAGTCTTTGAAGTGTAGCCGTGGGATTTGCTGGACAGCGGTTACATTGATTGCACAGGGGGCTGATTTTTTTATGTCATTTATTTTGCATTATCAGCATGATTCTCTCGCCTTTATAATTTTAATCAGCCACCATGTGGTGTTACAGCATCTTGAGCAATTTCCAAGGATGGCCAACGTGACTAGACGAGGTCTTGAGGTTGAGGGGTTACACAAACAAAACTTGGCTTGAGTTGGCGTGAATTTAATTATTTTTTTAGATATTTCCATTATTTACTGTCCGATTTCGTAGATTTTAGTACCATTTTACTTGTCTTGAGGAGCTTAGACTAATGAACCTAATTTTATTTTTTTAAACCAATTTAGCTGTTGTTTAGATTTTCTGCGTGGCTCTTCCTGCTTACCAATTTATTCAGCTACCGCGAGGTATTACAAGCACATTGCGTCACAGCTGTTCATGTTCTGTGTTGACAATCTTGTAAGACAAGAAAGATGATTGTTTGCATTTTTTGCTTTATCCAATCAGCAATAAGCACAAGATTTGTTCCGATCATCAGATTGAAAGTTGAAACTTGTTTAATTTTGAGCCAATGGTCGAGTGCTAGGGCGCCGCTAGTCCGCTAGTGGCGGATATTCTGTAAAGTAATTGAAACATCAAAAGAATGGTCTGTCTGAAAAAGTTGCTACTGAAAGGGTTAAACATTTTAATTTTACTGAAAAATGTTTGTTTCCTTGACGATGAAATATTCACTCATTATCTGATTTCTACCTTGTTTCAGACAAATGATAATTATTGTCATTGAAATTTAATGAAATGTCCTCATGATAAATTTTTTAACTCCATTTTATTTGAGATAAAACTTGAAATTGTGTTTTGAGATGTGGTTATTAAATATGTGTCTCCAATGATTTTTAAGACTAATCATATTAAAATGACTTGACCAAACATTATTTCACAATATGATATTTTCTTACAGCATGTTTTGTTGTTTTGGGTTTTTTTCCCAGAGAGGATCAACAAGAAAAGATGAAACTTCTGATCTGTTTTCTACCATCAACAAAAGATCAACTGCTCTTGCATCCAAAAAGATGAAATTAGCAACTAACAAAAGTGGGAAAGCCACTAAAAGATGCAAAGATAATCAAGAGGACGATACTGATGTTATTATGATAGATCCAACATCTGTGGCTCAGAATGAAGAGAAAATTTTCCCAAATGAAAAGAATGATTTTCAGATACCCCGGATGCTATTCAAAAATTCATATCAAATTAAAGCGAAAGGAAGAGAAAAAGTGACAAAAGATTGTCTACATGCACAATTGCAAGGAAACTCTAATCACAAGGAAATTAATTCATCAACGACTATAGCTGTAAGGTCTAAAATTGAATTGCAAGAGAAAGATCATGAAGAAAAACTTTCAGATCCTGTTCATAATGAAGAATCTGCAATGGAACTTACTAGTGATCCTTTATTGAGCTCAACTCCTGAAAAATCTGTGTCTGACAGGATGGAGTCATTTGAAGCTGATAGCCCAGATATTGTCTTTGATACGCCAATCTCAAAGGAGAAAAAGTTTTCATTTGCAAATCCCAGTCTATTGACCATCTCAGATCAATCTGCGACCAAACTTAAAAATACTGAGAAGGAATGGATATCAACTAAGATTCACCCATCTCCTGTATCAAACAAAAATTCAAACAAAATGAGACCTATCCTTGCATTAAATGAAACTGACATCAGTCTTTCACCAGATATTTCTGAAAAAGTGTCATTTGAACCACCTGTGCGCAAAGATTTTAAAAGTGCATATGCCCTCGAGGATATTGAGGAGACTAATAACTCATTGGATGGAAACCCTTTACTGTTTATGTATAACAAAGAAAGTACTCCCAAGATGATTCCTGAAAAGAGTGTTCACAAATCTAGGTCATATAAATCCAGTGATAATGAATTCAACCAACATGTTCAACTTACCAATTTAAAATCAAACTCAAAAAAAATGTACAGAACGTCATCTGATTCTAGACTTATCAATGCCTTGGCTAATTCAGAAATAGATGACCAGGAGAAGGAAATTCAACAAAAAATTAAAGAAAGGATTATGGAGAGACTAGATATCGATAGACATCATGAATCCGTTAAGGATCCAATGAAGGCTGCTTCCTCAAAAATGTCTTATTCTGAAACTTGGCAAAGAAAAGCAAAGAAAAAGCAAAAATTTATTGAAGATTGTAAAAAGCAACAGGATGATAAAACTAGGAACAAAAGTGCTACATTACAAGATGATCCCATACTGAAAGAATTGATTAGTAAATTGAGTCCATCTTGTAAAAACAATGAAAACTCTAGAAAAGTAAGTAAGTCTATGAGTTTACATACAGCTGTGTTAAACTCCAAGACCTCAAGTCATGATACTGCTAAAGTTTATTGTGAAAATGAAGTAACTTTGAAAGATGATTCTGAGTTTGAAGAATTAATGAGAGCATCATCTTTTGGAATCAGCTTGAACCCTGATGCAAAGAAACAAAATGAAGTGCATGACGTTTTAATCATCAATGACTCTCCAGATATTGAAATAGTCGGCTGTCCTTTAACAGCAATAAATAATTCAGAAATGACTCAGCAGATGAGAAAAAGAAAAATTTCTGATTCAGAGTCCACTACTGATTCCCCTGTTAAAAGATGTGCTGCAATTCAAGAAAATTATATTGTTGTTGATGAAGATGAAACACCTGAGGACTCCCTATCTATTACAGATCCAAGCCAACTAATTTCAGATCCCAAAATATCAAAAGAATCTATTACAGAATTATCTAAAAAAGATTCAGTGAGTAGAACAAAATCTCTCATACTTGAAGTTGAAAGTTATCAGGCAAAAGATGTCATAGACTTGACTTCATGTGCATCAGATAGTCCACAAACAGAGGTTGCACTTTCTGAGTGTTTGACAATTTCATCATTACCTTCTTCAGACAATAAAGAATCGTTAGCTTGCAATGATCAAATAAAACAGTCAGATGCAGCTGAGAAAGTGCTAAAAGTTATTTCTGAACACAAACCCACACTCTCCAAAGATTCTGATCCATTAAATATAATTGTAAAGGATGGAGTGAAAGAGGACACAGATTGTGGTAAAATAGATGCAGATTTTGAAACCAGTTTTGATACTCATGATGATTCTTTGCTCCTAGCTGCTGCAACATGTACCACAAATGATAATGCATCTGTTTCTGACTATTCAAAGGAAAAGTCTGATTTCTGCTTTGTCGATTTATGGCAACGATTTTTTGTGAAATCAGTAAATGAAAATAACAAGAAAGGAGAAAAGTATCTTTGTTTAAAAAAGGAAAGGCAGTCATCAATGCCAACTCAAAAATGCATCTTAAAAGGATTTTGGTCAGACACAAAGGTCATAGAAGGTGATATAGTTAATATTCTGGCTACTTTTGAAAATGGACAGTGCACTATTACTGATTCCAGTGGTTTTCTTGTGGTTAACCCTGATTTGTTGATGTCTGGCACAGCTGTGGTATCATCTGTGTTTTGCATGAGAAAATCTCTATTGAATGAAATTGTTAAAAGTCCCGATGTGGGAAATATCCATATGCTTTATGGCAGATTCCTCCATAGTTTGTTTCAAGCTGTCTTAAAGGATTCTGTCACTTGCAAGGACACAATTATTGAAATGGCTAATACATTATTGTCATCCAATAAGTTCCTTCATGAAATGTATTCCAATTCTGTTGTAGAGTCCAAAGTATGGGAGGAGCTCAATGAGTACATTCCAGCTCTTATTTCATGGGTCAGTCAACACACTGAATCAAATTGTATTTCACAAAAAAGTCCACCTGGTAATATAATTGTGAGCAGTGTGCAAGATATTGAAGAGAATATTTGGTCACCTAAACTTGGGCTGAAGGGTAAGATTGATCTCACTGTCAAGGTCAGGTCAAGAGAAAGGAAAAAGGACCTAATTTTGCCACTAGAATTAAAGACAGGAAAAGCCAGTTTTTCAGCAGAGCACAAAGGTCAAGTAATTCTGTACTCAATGATGTACGGAGATCGCAGAGAAGAGCCTGGAGAAGGTATCTTATTATATTTGAAACACTCGCAAATGGAAATTGTGAAGGTAAAGCCACAAAGCCAGAGTGGTTTGGTTCAGCTTCGAAATTCCATGATTTCTTCCTTAAGCCATTTGATAGAACAAACACAGTCAAAGAATGGAGAGTCAACTTATGTTTTAGGTCATTTGCCAGAGCCAATCAACAATCAAAGAGCATGTAGTAAATGTCCCCATTTGCTCTCATGTTGCATGTATCAGAAGTCTGTTGAGAATTTATCGCATCCCAAACAGCATGCTATGCATCAGTTTATTACAGAGACTTTGAGTCATCTTGACACAACCGATTTGGAATATTTTAAACATTGGGTGCTCTGTCTTTCCTTGGAAAATCACAAGTCAAGGAGGACTAAGTTGAAGGAAATCTGGACAATGAGCAGTAAAAAAAGGTATAGTATGATTTTATTTATAATTGTCTTCCTCTTCTTCCATGGCTAGAAATAGTTTGGACAAATAATAAATCTCTATATTTTAGTTTCAACTTATAGATGGAAAGAGCCTAGGTATAGGGTGGACCAAAAAAATCTCTACAACCAAATTTAAATCCAAATTTTCAGTTACGTGATTGCTGTGTTAACTTTAGATCTCATTTTATTCGTAGATCTAGACTTAGCTTTTAATTAATATTTAAATCTATATCATCGTGGAAAAAATAGATACGAAGTGTTATTGTGATTGATCTACAGCAGATCACCTGAAGAAGTAGCGCAAGACTGAGTAGGCTGCCATTTTGCATAATATCTGATATTTCATTTTCTGACCGACCCTAATGACATTTACAAATTTATGTTGTTTTTTGTTTTGTTGTTTTCTCTTTATGAAAGTTAATGTATATAATTAAAAGAATCCATCAAATTTTCCATTGTTTGCATAGGGAAAAACATGGCGATTGTCTCCGTAGTTTAGTGATTGTCAGTTCAAATCTCGGCATTCAAGAAACTCAAAGTTTCACAGATGGAAAAGGCTGCTCATTAACATTTGTGAGACATCAAAGGTAAATTGTAAATTTTTTTTCTCTCTCTTTATTTATATATTATATATTAGAGAAGATTATACTTGAAAAATGAAGACCAAACGACATTCCAAGCAGTTTTAGCAATAACATGTTACATGAATGTAGGACTCCCAAAAGTATAGTTGTCCATGGCCTCTCTCTTTTCCTTTTGCCCCGAGGAGTCACAATTGCATCTGACTGGATGTTAAGATTTAGATAAGCATGTGGATTACCTTTTATGGAGATAGAGAAATTACTAATCAAGAATATAAAATTTCATGTTAAGTGAGATTTTTCCATAGCTTGCTAATTATATTGTAATCATCACATTGTTCATTAAAAACAATAAAGAACACTGTTGAACTGTTTTTATCCAGTTTAAAATTGTTCAAAGTTCTAATACTCACTCCTGTCTTAAGTCATATTTAGAGTTCTACACATATCCCTCATATCTATTTCATAGCTGCCAACCAATAGGGTAAAGTCATACTAAGTACGATTAGACCAATCCAAAAAACATGATTAATAATCTTATTAATTTCATCTAGGTAAAAAAATTCTGTTTTAGTCACTTTTTCCCCATTAACAAGGCATGAAACAGCATGGAAGATAAAAGGCAATTTCAATATTACCTCTTCTGATGTTTCTATTCATTGCTACGGGGTTTTTAATTCTTGTGAAAATTATTGTTAGCATATGACTGCAGAAAGTACAATTTTGGTTCATTGTATTTGATATATAAAGGGTTAATTAATAGTTTCAACCCTAGCTTGCCTGGTATCTTTCTCCAACACAAGATTTAGGACTTGTGTAATGCATGATGTGGACAGTAAAAGAATTAATTCCCATGTTCATGGGAAATCTTTGTAGGTCAAAGCCAAATATAATTTTATTTGACAAGGATTAATAATATATAATTTTCTATGAATTAATTGAAAAACAGATTTATTTAGATATGTGGATTAAAATATAAGTAGAAATTTTTGATACTGTTGAATGAATGGAATTAAATGTGATTTTTGGCAGTTTAGTACTGTAACTTAAAGTTGACAATTGATTGTGCCTAGTGATGCAGTGCTAAGTGATTAAGGGATGAATTGTAAAGACTGCCGATTTTAATTAAGCCTTAGACAAAGTTGGGAGTCCTACAAATAGTACAGTCTGGTCTCTCTAATCCGAACACCTCCGTTACCGGCAATTTGTTTGGATTACAGAATTTTCCGGATTAGGGCTTAACTAATTAATAATGAAAGCAAAATCCGTTCACAGAAAATCGTTCAGATTACATAGGGATTTGGATTACAGAAGTCCGGATTAGAGAGACCAGACTGTGTATATATAATTATATCAATATTTTCATTATTCTTCAAAAAAAAAATTTCTGATAAAACCAGAGAAAGTTGCACTGAGTTTGTTGTTTTAATTTTTAAAAGTTTATATTTAGTTTTCATTTGTTTTGGGATTTGTAATTTATTTATTTTCATTTTTTAAGCTATGAAGGTCCCAAACTTGACAACATAGGGTTATGTGTCAATGATCATGTAGTTATCAGCAGTGAAGATGGATGTTTGATTGCTTTTGCTACAGGATTTATTAGAAACATTTCATCTGACCATGTTGAAGTAGTGGTTGACAGGTAAAAAATCATTAAATTGCTGTGGTTAGGACACTAAAACCTTATAGGAGGAATAGGAAAGAGTTGGAATAAGGATGCAATGCACTTATATCATTCATAGACACTCTTATTACTTCCTTGATTATTTCCAGGTCATTATTATTATTATTAATATTATTAGCTCAACACTGAGTAAGTGAAACATTTTTTTAGTTGGATAATTAATAGTATACACCAACTTTTTATTTAAAATTTCAATAAAGAAGTAAAGAAATAAAGGAAACTAAAGTAGTTGTTTGAACTAATAGACTTTGCATTGACTAGAACTATTATACTAAGATAATTATTTCTTAACTTTAGCTATTTGAAGGATATGATTAATAATTTAATTGATATTTATTGGGAAAGGCTTTATAGCTGAAAATCAAAGCTTTTTGTCGTTTATCAATTTTTTACTGTTATTTGGTTTTTTGACAGAGATAATCTACACGATACTAGTTCCTATTCAGATGTGATATTTCGATTAGACAGAAATGACAGCTTTTCAACTCATGGATCTTTGATGGCAAATGTCTCACGTCTAATGGAGCCCACACCAAATTCGTATGATAGCAATGATAATCAGCTTTTTGACTAAGTTACTGCTATAGTTTTTAACTTTACAGAGGCTATAGGTTGATTGATATAATATTAAAAAAGCACGTCTAATGAATTAAATTGTCAGTGTCCTAGTGAACTAAACAAGTTGTCATAAGTGGCAAATAGAATTTTTGAATGAAATGAAAGTATTCCTTTTTCCACTTGCATGCACCCAGTCTTTGACATTTTTTCTTTTTTTAGTCTCATAAATGTAATTTGGAAAAGGTAAGCAGCATTAAAATTTTGTCCATCATTATAAAATGACACAAATTTGAATATAACATGTCTCTGACCAATATTGAACTATTATTTCTATACAGAGCAAAGTTAAGAAATCTAATAATCAGAAAAGCACCTCCAACATTTGAAATGAAGATTCCAATGCCATGGGTAAAGAAAAGTAAGTTCCAGTAAACATTTTCTCTTTTCCTGCCCACAATATCAAACGCTTAATTTATAGTATGTGTTAAACTTTACAATTTTCTCTTGAGCCATGATAAATCAATTATCATAATAAATACATTTTTTTTTCAATGGTACAGATGTGACATTGATTGATTGAAATATTCATTGTTACTATAATGCACCATACTATATGCAACAAGGTTTTTTTTCTTTTCATTATCTTCTCAAATCGGTTGTATCTTATAAATATAATTTTAATCGAATGGTAAAGTTCTTTTATGTTTTCTCAAGAAAGAAGCCTTGTTGTTATGCTAAAATAGAGATTTATACTTTTTTGCAGATGATATTAATATTGTATGAGATACATTCATCCGACTATTTTGTTTTTTCCTTTAGTGAAGCCTATATTCAAAGACCTAAATAAACAACAAAAATCTGCAATTCTAAAAGTAAGAGTTTCTTCCATAACAATAACATGTTCAGTTCCCTTCAAAACTTATCATTTGTCTTTATAGTGAAAGTATGAAAGAATCAAACATGCAGTTCAGTGGCTTGCACATTGATATGTTTCATTTTGGATTTAGATTGGATATCTTAAAATTGTCATATCATCATGAAATGTATTGATTGCTAAAATCTTTTAATCCTAATGAATGTAAGTTGAGGTCTATTAACAATTTTCGTGTAAGTAATAATATCAATTTTCTAATATTAATTTTATGTATGCTCTTTAGGTGCTTATGTCCAAAGATTATGTCTTAATCAGAGGCTTTCCTGGTGCAGGTTAGTTTTTTTAAGTATTGCAAGACAAAAGAGAAAGGTAAGCAGAAGAACAAACAAACAAGCCAAAAAAAAAAAAAAAAGAAATTGAATATACAGGCACCATATTGCCAGGATACATGCACAGGAGGAAGTGGGTGTGATACATAAAACTTAGCCCTGATATATCATATATATATATATACACTAATCTAGATTCTATAGATATAAATCTTGATCTAGTTTCACTAAATGTTAGCCAAAGAAAAAAGCCCTTTAGCTTAGAAGAATCATGTATACAACTATCTATTTTGGCTAATCAAATTTGAACAAAAGTCTCCACATTTAGGGTTATCCATATATACAGGCTAAAATGGTTGTTATGAGCTGATTTCTTAAGTTCTAGGGAAGTTATCTTACAGGAATTTGATGAAATGTAATGCAGATACTTGTAACTGAAATTGTAGTCCAGTTATATATGTCTTTTATTGGATCTGATTTTTATTTTTTCTATCTGTACCTTTATATATATATATATATATATATATATATATATATATATATCATAATGTTTCATTCTCTCTTTCAAAGGCAAAACATCAACAATTGTTGCACTGGTCAAAGTACTCTATGTCCTAAACATTTCCGTTCTCCTTACAAGTTATACCCACTCCGCCGTTGACAATATTGCTCTCAAACTTAAAAGAGTGAGTTAACAAATTGTATTTATCAGTGATGTTATGAATGACCCTTGTCTTGAAATTAAGTTTATGTCTATTTCTTAAAAGGTCTTTGATTCTGTTTGTGGAATGCTAGGCCACAAAGGTTCAACAACAAAATTATATTATTCAAAGTACTTAATTTTAGAAGTTAAGTAAAGTAAAAATATCACATTTTGATGATTTATGGCATCGATGTAGGATGTTTCTTGAATGACATTTTTCTTAGTTTTGAAGACCAAAGTATTGTATTATTCATGCCACAATATATGCCAATGAAATACTATCTTCATCAGGAGAGCTTCAAAATATGATACTGTTGTTCACCAATTTTAGTTACAGTTTCTATAACCAGATATGAAGGAACTATTTTTTATCATGCTTTTAGGATCATACTGTATTGGTAATTACAGCAAAATATTGCTTACTCATGTTCTACCACCATAAATGGAATATATATATGCCAAAATTTCTGTAGATAGCTATTCTTGTTAGCTTTGATAAAAGCTAATTTTCACCATTTTCCAGGATAGCATTCCTTTTCTGAGACTTGGGCGTCAAAGTCGAATACATCCAAGAATAATTCCTCATTCAGCTGAAATTCTCACAACAAAATTAAAATCAGTTCAAGAACTCAAAGATTTTTATGCTTCATATGTAAGTGTTATTTATTATAAAAAGATAGCAATGATTCAAGAAGATTTGTTGAATTGGTGTCAAATAACAAGGCCTAGACAACAAAGATGCCTACTTTTTCTTTTTTCTTTTTTTCTTTTTTTTTTTTTTCTTTTTCTTTTCTTTTTTTTTTCTTTTTTAAAATTAAGTATTAATAGACAAACAAGTTTTGATAACCAAAGAAGAGATTTAATCTCAAAGACTTTAGACCAACCATTTTCTAAAATTTGTTATTGTATTCTTCCAGACTCAGTGCTCCTTCATAAGATATCAGTGTCTTAAAACAGTAGTCTACTATTAGTGTTTTTATACATTATTGTCATTTGCTTACAGATTCATAGATCATTAACATTTCAAGCATCCAAAGGGATATTTATAAACTTAATACCAATAATGGCTATTTTCTCATTCAAAATTTTGACAAATAATATTGTTTGTTCTTAAAAACAGATGCTTTGTCTTTATATCTGCCCAGCCCAGGGAAAGATTTTACAGTGTTTATGCTTTCCATTACTTTCACACAGAGTATTGTTGCTACCAGCTGTCTTGGAATGAATCACGCTCTGTTTACTCAAAGGAAATTTGATATATGCATTGTTGATGAGGCATCCCAAGTGTTACAGCCTGCCTGTCTTGGCCCTCTCTTTAACTGTGATAAGTTTGTCCTGGTGGGAGATGGAAAACAGTTGGCCCCTCTAGTGCAAAGCAAAGAAGCAAGGTTGGTAAAGCTGAAAATGAATTGTAAAGCTCAGCATTCTTTAGTAAGTGTTCATGATAAGTTGTTGTTTGTGCAAATTCTTTACAGAGTGAGACAGTATTGGGTTTTCAGAGAAGAAAACCTTCTTCGAGCAGGTGTTTCGGCCTTAAACTTCTTACACCCTTGGGAGGCCAGGCCACACTGAGATCATGACTCCCAATGCCCCAATACTGCCTTTTATCGAATTTCCCCCAAAAAAATTCATTACTGGGATTCGAACCCACACCATTGAATTCAGCCACTTTTTGGATTTATTTCTATCCGCCGCTCTTATGCACTTTGCCACCGGAGCCACATATTGTGGGTGTATCTTCTAATCCTTTTATTGTTGCGGTGGCTTTTATATTCTCACTTTGGGAATTCCCTCTGTCTATATTTAGACTGATATCCATTCCAGATTGTTTTGTCTTTGCCATATCCAGCAGGAGGAGTTTTCTGTCATTGTTCTGATGTTCCTCACTGCTTTCTTCAGTGCCTTTGGTTTGAGGTTACTCAGTGCACTGTGTCTGGCACACAAATCTTTCCAGATGACATATTAGATTTTTTATTGGTGAAAACATATTGTTTGAATTCTATATCAAGGCTTTAACTTGAACCATTCTACTTAGATCATACGGAAGAAACTCTGCAAATCCTACCCATGAAACAACTCAACATACATTCAGCTACAAGTACTACAAGTACCTTTTTCCAGGTCCCATATATATTCTAAACTATATTCTCTTCAAAAAACATATGGTCTATAAGTCTAAAAGGCACTCATCTCGAATTTAGTTTTGGAAGCAACATATCATTCTCTGACATTTTTCATTAAAACTCATTTTACGTTTCATTCCATAACATCATCAAGCTTTAATAATCTTATCACTGTAGGAGTTCCTTCCTTTGCTGGAACCCTCCTATGGTGTAATGTAGCAGCTAGTGGTATGGATATAAGCTGAACCATAGCCTTGATCAGAAGCTAAATCAGGTGTTTCTACCTTGACTGCGTCTCTCTTTGTGTTCCAAGATTGGCAACTCTGTTGTGTCTTGAATCCTTAGTCTTTTTGCAGAGAAGGGAAGGATAGCGGGGAAGGGTTTCAAGATGACAGGAACAAATTTTATTGCTCCATCAAAAGACAATAACAAGAGCTTTAGTCAATTGGACAACCCCCTTTGAATTGTTGGCTACATCGAACTAATTGTGTCTTCCAAAGGGAGTATGTTATACTGAGATTTCACCATTATATAATATTTTTTCTTATTCCCAGATTTCTTTTAACATCTTATAAATATCTTTTTTCAACACTCACAAATTAACCACCAACAATTTTAATCCTCTGCAGACTTCTAGGAATGGATGAAAGTCTCTTTTCTCGCCTTGAAAGTATAGGAGCAACGTATGATTTGAACATGCAGTACAGGATGAATGAGTAAGGCATACTTTGGAAAGTATCATCGTTATATAATTTTCCATACTCTATTTTATATAGGCTCATATGAATTACCATAGAGAGAAATTTCTTTCTTTTATTTTTTATTTTTATGAAGGAGCCATGATTTACATATTGTCCTGTACATTTTAAAGGATTCAGTTAATATTTAGCAATTTATGATAAATTATGATTCAGGGGCTGAATAGATACAAACTTAGGTTTACTGATCATGAAGAAGCCTTTAAGCCAATGAAAATTTATTTATAAAAATTCAATCATGATTCTTCATTTGATCTTTATTGGAGGCCATATTAGGTTGGAACAGATGCTAAAATGTTTTTCAAATTTAAACAATTGAAACACCATACATTTTCTCAACATCATGCACAGCATATAGCCTACAAAACATTTGGGCAAGTTTTCATTAAAATAGCTTCAATGCAATTGTCATTCTTTCACCTTAAGAGGATCGAGATGTAGTACCTTTAAATGTATTATTTGATGTTAACGCAAATACATTATATGTACTTTGTGAAGTACCTTGGGAATGTTGCAGAGTTCAGATATCTTGGCTCAATCAAGACACAAGAAGGCCCTTGTTCAAAAGATATAACAGGGTCTGTACACAAGTCTTGAAAAAGTCTTGAATTTTGAGCAGGCAATTCAAGACTTGAAAAAATCTTAAAAATTGCCTCTTTTTAAAGAATCTGCGGCCAAGTCTTGAAAAAGTCTTGAATTTGTCCAACTTCACTGGCCATGGCTTGGTTAAAGAAAGTTGGGGGGAAAAGGCACAACTGCCATCACTCAGGTTTAGAGCGTGTTCTTGTCAACGCTATGAGATCTTTGGTACAAATTTGCAGTCAAACATTGATTGAAAGTACATGTGTTTAGACTGCCGCTGGATGGATGTTCACTATTCATTTTTTAATGAAAGCCTCAGATAAAGTCCTTAAGTCCACACTCTCTTCCCTTTAATGAACTAGATACAGTATTTAGATATTTCATCGAGGAGCTCATTATTGTTGCATAGTAATAGTAGAAACACTTATTAAATGTACTTTAATATCCCTGGAAAGACAAAAGCATTCCAATCACACTAAAGATGAAACTTCTCACATGCCTGATATGGCCAGTTATGACCTATGGTAGCAAGGCCTGGACCATAAAGAAAGCTGTTAAAAACAAAATAGTGTTCAGCAGAGATGTGGTTCTACAGAAGTCTCTTGAGAATATGGTGGACAGAGAATAGAACAACTGAGAGTATACTGGAGGAACTTGCAATCACTCGCCAACTGCTAGCATTCATAAACAAAAGGAGTCTAAAGTATATTGGCAACGCAATCAGAAATAGAAAAACCACTCTGATAGCATAGTTGTTACAAGGAACAATAGATGCTCCAAGGAAGAAGGGCAGGCCACCAATAACCTTCATAGATAACATCAATGAGATCAGTGGAATGAAAATGGGTGAAATAGCCCAGAAGAGCAGAAACTGTGAGGCGTGGAAGCAAGTTGCATGGGCATCAAGTTTGGCCGCTAACATCAGTCTGATAATGCTGTCAGATGACAGGTAACTTGTTGTGAAGTAGAAAAATGTCAACAAAACACTAAATGGATTTCTCAGGCTCTTTTGTTGACAAAATGCGTTCAATTGCATGATTAGTTTTCTTATGGACTGCTAATCTAGGCAAAGAGCCTGACTTTATAAATGGGGAAAAATGACAGAGCACTAATGCAATCAATGTGGTTTTCCAACCAATGTAGACCATAACATTTTTATAAAAGAAATTTCTGCTACAAACATAGCATTTTATAAGTTTAATGAGATGTTCCCGAATCATTTTATACATTTTCACATTACTTTTTAATTACTGAATTTTTCCCTTTACATTTAGGACCATAATGGCGTTGAGTAATTTTTTGGTGTATGATGGAAAGTTAGCATGTGGCTCTAATGATGTTGCAAAAAGATGTCTTTCAATAGACACAAGGTTACTCAAGGTAATATTGACATTTCAGAAGATCTAAAAAGGAGTTTACTGTAGATCTCTATATTGTGCTTGTTATGTGGACTGCTATTAGTGCTATAGAACTTACAAGAAAAGAAAGACACAACAAAGCAAAGACTATTGTAACTCTATTTTATGGCCTCCATGGGCAACAAATTTATAAACTCCAGCAAATCCAAATTCAGCTGCTAGAATTTATCCCAATCCAAATAGTGTAGTGTAACCATATAACACCAATCCTAAAAGACCTACACTGGGTTCCCATACTAGCTCGAATTGAGTATAAAGCGGCTGTTATTACCTACAACTCTTTCAATAACATTAGACCCTCCTATTTAAATACCATTATTGGCCCTTACAACACAGCGTGTGAATAGAGATCTCACATCAACTCTCGGCCAAAACATTTGGAAAAAAATCGTTCACCTACTTTTGACCATACAAACTGAACAATCTTAAATTTGATCTTTGGCAGCTCAGCAATGTCAACGCTTTTAAAAAAAAACACCTTTAAACTTTTCTTTTTATACAATTCCAAAACTCTGAATGTTATTTTTTATAATACATTTGTTTAAATTCAGAGGCTGCTTTTAATGCACATTCTCAAGAATTGTGCGAAAATAAAAATTCATCAGTGAACATGTAAACTAAAAGGATGATAAATGGAACAGTTTAGGTCTAAACTTTTCAAAATTGCTTTTTCTCTGGTGTAATAAGGAAAGAAAATCATTTGTCAATAAATGATTTTATCAAGAAATCTCTCCATCTTGCAAATCATCGGGATGCTTTTCACCTTCATTGAAAGTTTCATGGTCAAGACTTCTCTGGTGTAGAAGATTCACGCTCTCTTTTATATATGTGTTAAGATTTTATGTAAGATCTTTGTATTTGTTTTCTGAAACTGGTATTCAGAATCAGTTTTTACTTTTTAATTCACACCCATCTCCTGTAATTTGATGTAAGTGGAGTCTACATAATTCGAACTTGGATAATTCAAAAGTTACCTCAAAATCTTGGGGGTTTTTTTTTCTTTCTTCTTTGGCTTTCTAATTAGCATTAAAGAGCATCTCAACCATCCATAAACTTTACTCCATCCCAAATTGGGCTCCTATTCATAGTAAAAGAAGTCCGACTTGTTATTAATATTAATATATATATATAGTATCCGTAAAATGCTAAGCCTTGCAACCAAGCGGTCAAAATTCAGCCATTCAGGTGGCTTGGGCCTAGCAATATTGATTGAAAACTAGTGACCTGGTGACACTTGGCCTAGTGTCACAGCTTGCGCATGAGTGTTACCGGCACTAAGACTCTGTAATATTATTATTTCATATATAGGGAAAGAGGGGCGGACAAATAGCATGAAACCCTTCACACGTGCATGCTTACACAGACACATGTTTACACAGAAGTTAACAAACACACATTGAACCCAGCCTCTGCTTTGTTTTAGTCTAAAGTTTCACTTTCTTTTTGAAGTCTTTCATCAAGTCTAGGACCTAGATCTAGGATTGAGATTTAGATTTAATGTCTAATCAAATCAAAGTGCCATATGATGCTGAGCACAAGAATAAGCGTCACTAGGCCTAAGTTCCGTCCACTGAACGAGGTGCATAGATGTCATGCATCGTAGTTTGGGTGAACTTTATATATAATAATTAACATCGAGTGATTTCCATTTGATTGAAATCATAAATCAAACTTGGATGATTCGAAGTCATCGCCATTGAGTTACCCAATATGTCCATAAAATTGTAGGAATTGTATGACAAGAGAGAGGAGTGTACAGAAAGATTATTTGAACTTTAAGAGAGTTTTAATTATGAAAGACAGACGGAAAGAAAAACCAGAAATGCTTTGGTCCAACCATAAAAATTTCTTGGGTGCCGTCCTCAGAGTTAACTGCATTTGATTTGATAATGTCTAATTTTCTCAAAAATGTACATTTATGTATATAAACAGGATTGTAATCACTGACTTTTGAAATTTTTTTTGAGAGAGAGAACTGCATTTCATATTTCATAAATGTTCATGAATTGTGGCTTTCATGTTTTTTAACATTCATTTTCTTCCCTAGAGTTTCCCAAAGTGGTTAACTCAGGCATTAGACTGTGATCTTAAAAGATCTGTAATATTCATTGATACAGGAAAGGTAGGCTTTATTTGTTACTTATGATTACCTTTTAGATATGTCCAGGGTTATCTTTATTTTTATGTATTACCTTCCTAGTTTGTTTCCATCGGACCATTTTTTTAAATTCCTAATGCAGGAAATACTTAAAGACTTGGAGCATCAATATATTGCCTTATCTTTCTACATAAGCCGTCTTATTGTTTTGTTTCCTTGCTACACTCTTCTCTTATTCGTTTCTTCTTCTTTTTTCTTTGCCCTCTTTTATTTTTATTATTATTATGATTATTATTATTAAATTATTATAATTATTATTATTACTACTAGTACTACTTGTTGACCCTTTGGAGCATTGCTTACAATGATTTGAAAAAACACAATGCCATCACTCACGTAAGAGCATGTTCTTGCCAATGCTATGAGATCTATGACAGAAATCACAGTCACACATTGGTCTGTGATTGAAAGTACATAATGTTTTTAGTTGGATATAAAAGCTATGCATTGTCTTGGATATATTCCTTAAGTCCACTCTCCCTTCCCTTTTATGAACTAGGTACGGTACATAGATACTTATTAATCGAGGGGCTCATTATCATTGCATAGTACATGTAATATTTTAGAGGTACAAATATTACTTTAATATCTCTCTCTCTCTCTCTCTCTCTCTCTCTCTCTCTCTCTCT
>JASKDV010198591.1:0-11052 GCA_032466395.1 Aegires albopunctatus
AGAGAGAGAGAGAGAGAGAGAGAGAGAGAGAGAGAGAGAGAGAGAGAGAGAGAGAGAGAGAGAGAGAGAGATGCAAAGGGAAGAGAGGATGAGCAAGAGATCAGTTATCAGTTGCATTATAAGTACACATGCAATATTTTGGGTTTTCCAATAAAATTGTCGGCCTCTTCTGTGATTCTAAATTCGTTTTTAGCCATCTTAGAAATCATTTCGAATCTTTATGATTGCCAGTCAGAGATCATTTTGTGGTGCCAGGTGAGATTTTATTACATTGTCTAATGCACATCGGTAGACTTGGGACATATTGTCTTCTGAAATGGATTGGGTCATTGAACATGCCTGCTGCAGATCATTGCCCTGCCTCTTTGGCTACTTCGGTCAATTTGATTGACTGATTATTAAAGTTATACATGTCCATCATTTCAGAGTCACACTGTCATCAGTGCGTGAGCAATGGGGATTTCTCTCCTTGCCGATAGTAACAAAGGGGTGGGATTGACCACCAAATTAAGTGATAATGCATGTTTGCTAGCTTTAGAAAGTGATCGCTGATATATTATCAAGCATTGGTTGACATTTGGTACCGTTTTAAAGTGACATGATCCAGAAATAGCGGGCACTTAGGCGAAAGAGCTTTTAAGCAGGTGGGCACTTAATGAAGTGAAATTTGTGTTTCAGCGGAAAAGCTGGCACTTCTACTATATTATCATTACCTAGTTAGAAGTATTCATAAGCTGTAATACTGTAATCATAAACCCAAAACAATTAATCAAACTTAATTAAACTAAATTTCTTGACTTAAAAAGGACTTATAAAGTGATAACCTACTAATGTTTTCTTGAAGTCGTTTGGATCAATCCCTGGCAAAGCAAGAGTTAAGAGTGGAAGAACATGAGAGCGGCCCTCCGGGTAATGCTTTGTGGCAGTAAGCATTGGCCGTGCCACTGAGACAATACACATCATGCATGCAATGAGTCTGTGGGGTTCTATTAAAGTTTCCATTGCTGGATACATTCTGTGAATCAAAATTAAGGAGTTTTTTTAAGGGATCCCTAGAAATGCTTTTTTTTTAAACAATGTATGAAATATGTAATTATCTTCCAGTCAGGTAGATTGTAGTCATTATAAATGCATCAAATTTGAAAATTAAATTCATAAATGCTTTCAGCATATTAAATAAGATCCAGTTGAGGAAATATCAAGATGAAAAGTAAGTACTCGATGGTGTCATCAACATGAAAAGATATATAAAGAGAATGGGAAGTCAACTTTTGGGTTGGCCCTTTGTCAAAGAATATGAAGTTAATGAATTCAGTATTTCATTTACATGACGTAAATAAATAAGATAGTAAATGTGTAAATGCCATTACACAATAAAAAAATAACTACCAAGGAAAAAATAATTACTGATAACAAGTCTATAGCCTGCAATATCCAAAATTAAGAGAGAATATTTATTTTATTGGAAGACTTCATAAATAGATCTACTCTTTCAAACATTTTTAACGAATTCTTATATACAATAAAATCTTCAACTATAAAAAGATCTTACAGGAAAAAATAAAAATATTGCCAATGGTAAACATGATGTTAACAATAACGAGAGACAAAAATACATAAAAAAACATACTTTTCAAGAAGAGGCGGAATTACAAGCTCTGGCCTTAGGGTGGATAAGCTTCTGAGGGCCATGGAGGCATCCATGCTGCCAAATTTGCTAAACATTGCCACAAACACTGAGGACTTCATGCTCTCAACAAAGTCTGTAACTTGGCTATCGGTGATGAAATGTGATTCTGGGACTGGGGTTAACCATTTCAATTCTTTGTAACGTTCTCTGAAATTCAAAAAAGAAACATGTTACAATCCTTGTCGAATAGCGGTCTTATCGTATCAATTTACATAATCATTAATTTTCAACATATGTTGTGCATAAAATATGTACTATTGAAGAGATAAATCAAAGTTACAGCACATAATGAGAAGAAACAAAAAGGCAATATATGTTTAGATATAAATTGTCACCAAAAAAAATGACTTACCTTCTGAGCCTCTTAACAAAGGTCTTTGGTAAAGATTGCAAGAACATTCCCAGCCGGAACTGTTAAAAGTAGAAAACATTTTTCATATACAGTGATCACTTGTTTTTAAACACCCCACGGCAATATGGGACACATGGTATTTAAGCACACAAAAAAAAAACAGTATGAAATGAACAAGTGCTAACATCAAAGAGTCCAAATGAGGGAAGATCGTATCTGATGAGGGATTGAAAGACATGGGTCCCAAATGAGGTTACTATCCTGCACTTAGGGGACCCATTGGCAGCTTTGATTTAATCATCAATAATTTCACAAATAGAAAATTATAGCGAACAATGCTATCTTGTTGACCTGATAGGTTCAAGAGAAAAAAGCTAAATGAAACATTGCATGTAATTATCAACCTATCAGAATGCGTTTGGATATCCCACACTGGCTGCATGCAATAACTAGGCTGATGGGCAACGGCACTGATTTGCATTACAATAACAGTTTGTCCAGTCTTGTCGATTTTGATGAGGAGCTTTTGTATGTATTCAATAAACCTCTTTCCACTACTTTAATAATATCAGGGTCTTTTACATGCGTATAACAAATGAGATCTTCTAGATTACATTCAAGGACTTGGCGCTCTTTATATGTCAGGATATAGAGAGCAGAAGGAAACCTGAAAAACTTGATTCTATATTCAAGCCTGCACAGGTTTGAACCAAGAAACTTTAACTTGCCTGACAATCAACTTATCCACTGAGCAATACGCTCCCTTGATGAGGGGCAGGGAAATGAAAATACTCAAATAGGGAAAAAAAGCATAATATAAAAATAGGGGTAATTAAATTTTTGGATGCTAAAAAGATACTGCGTTTATTGCTGACCATTGGCCCATGCTACCTACTTTGCTAATTCTACAATAGCACCTGCCATCTTTAAAAGGTTAATGCAATGAAACAATGAGAATAAAATCTCAGAAAAGCTTATACATACTGTCCATTTTCCTGTGTTGGAAGGGTGATAAAATGAGTGAAGTGCTTTGAATAGCTTTGTTAAATGCTCTTGGACAATTTCATTGGATCCTCCCTGTAAATATGTAAATAAACATTTTTGAAAAGGATATTTTCAAAAACAAAATTTAAAGGTTGAAGATAAAATCTATCCTTTTAGGAAATGATTAAATAGAAGTGAGAATTTCAAAGATAGAAATTATATAAGTTAATTTATTGAAGGTACCATAATATACTGTTATCACTCCCTGTTGATCATGAATGAGAAATGAAAACCGTAGTAATCTATATGTCGATAAATAAAGTTATTGCCTGATACATTTCAAAAGTAATTCAATATTCCATTGGCATTGACGACATGTTAAAAAATGTTCCCTATCATATGATTAATATATTTATACCAATCCTTTTCCCCAAGAGACAAAACCCTCACCATCATGGAAACAATCCACATAGACATATTGGAAATGTCATAAGCATTGTTATGTCTGGTGGCAACAAGTTGTTTGGTGCCAACAGGAAGACAGAAGCTGCGCAAAAATCTTGTAAAAATCTGAAATAATTTTAATAAAGCCTTTACTTTTTCCCATTCAGTACATCACAAAGTTATCATTTACAAAGCTTAAGTTTTATTTAGGTAAACAAGTGTGAAAGATAATTGTCTTCTGGTACATAATATATTTCAAACCGTACATTATCGTATAGTTGAAACCATACAATTATTAAATATTGCAAAATGGAACTTTATTAACATTGTAGCAATCACTATCAACCTTTATATTTATCTGTTATAAACAGTACATAGTAATAATGATAAAAACTAATCTTAAACATAAAGACAAGTAAGAAGTAACAAAATTAAAACATAATGATAAAAATTATAACTTAACTTTCAGCTTACCATTGGAATATACGGTGTCCAGTCAATATAACCAACATTATCATTTGAAAGGTGAGCAAACAATGAAACAAGACTCTGGATTGAAAAACATAGTATTCAAATTAGTTCACAATTGTCTGGTCTTTTATATATTATTTTGTTTCTGTGTGGTTAACTGCGTAAATAATATGGAACGCTAAAACACCAATTATTTTTCATTTTCAATGGTCACGTACATCATTTAAAGTCTCTTTTTGGATGAGCTTTCTTGATTCAAAATCTTTTCAAATACTCGTTCAACTTAAATTGAATCATTATAAGTTGAGATAAACAGTTAATCATTAGAAATTAATGATTAAACAATTATTATATTCATTATTTCAATTTCTTGTAATCATATTTTCCTTTACAGTAATAGTCATAAATATTAAAGTATGAATCTACATTCCACACAAAAGAGTAAGAATTATATAATATACAAATAAATAACAAAAATAATAATTGCCACAACTACGACAATAGGACACATCTAAGACAGTATGAAGAAACTTTGACAGTAATGATGATAATGATGTTGATGCTGCTAATGATGATAAAAAATGATAACCATAAAGATGGTGCCTCTGATGTGACATTAAAATTCAGTTAAAACTTACCGATTCCCAGGATGGAGAACAATAAAAAGATTGCCACAGCTGAATAAATTCATCAAGCCATAGTCTGACAGAAAAAAATCAACAAGATTCTCAGATGTATGGAAGTTCATTGTTAAGTAATTCTGAATACTTTGATTATCTATCAATTAACCTTATTGACAACATGTTTACATATTTAATTAAAGAACTACATTAGAATAAATATTAATCCCCCAAAGACTAAGGGGAAGCTGAGACAAGCTTGGCAACTAGCAATAAAAGTGAAAACCACCAGAGAACAATACCTTAACCAGCTCAAAATATCATTCATCCTTGTAGTTCACAAGTTTTAAAATGGCTCCTTTCAAAGTATGAATAAAAAATTTTCAAATGGCTCCTTTAAGAGTTTAAAATTAGTTATATAAAATAAGATAAGATATATTTTATTAACACACAAGGCTGGATCGGATAAGTAAGTAAGATCCTGGATCGGATATGTATTAACCCACAAGAAAACCTGACTTGTATTACATGGTATAGCAATAATGACATTAATAATTACATCATTTGACATATATATCTAACATCGTATAAAGGAGGAGGAGGAGGAAGATGATGATGATGAAGATGATACATGTATATATGAGTATATAAATACAGTTGAATCCGCTTAATCCAAATTGGTTGGGTTTCTGAAAAAAATTTGGATTAACAGGGAATTTTGAATAACCAAAAATGCCTAATTTCATGTAATGAGCTTAAAATTATGGATGTATAGTATGCAACAAGTGAAAACATTGTCCTCTGCATTGTGTATATGGGTTCGAGTCCGCCGTTGACTGCATTACAGTGTCTTTTTTTCGTTTTTTCTTGCTTTTTTTCTTTCCTAGTAACATAAACAAGATTATTGAGCTTCTTAATTCCTGAAGTAGTCTGTAATGGATGTCTGTTTGGAGCCGTTTATAACGATATCGAAGACAATGGCTTCTAAACTTGAGACAGTGTCTGAGGCAAAGTGTAGTCCATTTAACTGGACACACTCTCTAAAGTTGTTCAGAATTTTCAAATTGTTGAGTTTACGCCCACACATAGTGTGTGAGGAAGTGTTACGTGTAATTGTGTGATGATTTGTGCTGTAATCTATGCATCTAACTTAATTGCATTTAATATTAGCCTTTGGTGTGGATTAATTGTGAAGTTTTCATTTGATTTTTGACCAGATTTTTTTTCATCTCGCCTGAATTTTATGTTCTCCACCGACCAAAAAGTTTGGATTAAGCGGGTCGAGGCAGGTAAAAATTTGGATTAACCGGTTATTTTATATAGAAAACAGTCTGTTTTTTACAAAACATTTGGAATAAGCGGGAATTTGGAATAACTGGGTTGGTCTGTACATGCAATCATAGAAAATAGAGTAATAAGGAGGAGTTGTGATAAGACAATTATTAGAACTTCAAAAGAGTTATAAATAGAGAAAGGCAAGACAGAAAAAAAAAGAAAAACAATGATTTGGTCCAACCGTGAAAACCCTTTAGTTAATACTGTTGATGGTGTACTTAAAACATATCTAAGATCCCCTTCCATAGGCATCATGCAAAATAGGTTTCATTCAAATTATTTTGAGAAAACCTGACTGACACAATTCTAAAACTCACTTGAAACCCTTGTGATGTAATTCAGGTGGCAAGCTCGTTGGCAGAAACATCTCCAAGTATGTCAAGCCAGTGATGAGCGTCATGTCAAATGGACAAAGCAAGGGACGCCATTCATCAAGCATTTCTTGGGTTGAATCTTCATGGAAATAGCTGGAATCAGATATATATATATATACACAAATTATGTTAAATAACAATACAACAAGTCAATTCTGAATAAAGCTTTTTTAATCTGCTTTACAAACCTTTTTTCCAAAATAGTTTACATTGCATCTCTTAGTTTACTAGGTGTTATTTCATAGATTGAAATGTCACAACTTAGTTCCAAAAAAAAAAAGGAATGAATCATAATGGAAGGACATTGTTAAAGAATTTATAAATAAATTCAGTGTTAATTACTGCTTCTGATACATTCAGCAGCCTATTCTAAAATAGGTTAGGATTCAAGATATGAGATGTTAAGTCAGCAGCCTATTTAAACTGGAGATAAAATGTAGATCAATGGATCACTACTTAAATACTCACAGTGATTAAAATCTATACTTACTGAGAACAAGCCTTAACTGCTCCTTTGATGTGAACTTCAAATTTACTGTGGATCAAACAGTAAAGAGGACCATATGTTTTCACAAAAGAGGATGGATAAAAGGCTAAGCTAATCACATCAGAATATTTCTATTTTTATTTTTTTCAACGTTAACTTCAAATTTTAAGACAAGAGGATCACGGTAACTTTGCTTCTCTAGTAGAGAAAATTGAATACATATATTGTCAAATTACATTAAAACATTGCAACTAACAGCATTAACGTTTTGAAGAAAGGAATCTAAACCACTTACCTGGAATAAAATCTCCATTTTGCTTTTTCGTTTGAGGCATCTTTCAATATCTTGTATAAGGGCCTCCAAGGCAAGCATAGATCTTTCCTTTCAAGCAGACTCTTTTTCCTAATGAAACAAAAATATCATAATGCACTAAGAACAAGTGTTATTTATTAATTTTACCTTACCCACTGAGAATGACTACTATAAAACATTTGTTCTTACTTAACTATTTAGAGCAAGAGATTCAAAGATGATTAATTAGGAACACAAATATTTTAATGAATTCCACTCTACTACAATCAGCTTGCTATTTTTTCTCTTAAAAATTCTCCAAGCAAAAATATTCAAGTATGACACATTTATATAAGCCAAAAACTTGACACTAAAATTTCTCATCGTGGCCCTGTCCAAAACAATTTTCCGCTTCTGGATCATCAAATTTCATCTTATATAATTCTATCTTCAATTCATATGCAAAAACCGAAAATGGCTAAACCAAAAAGAACTTTCACCATTCTTGGCTGGTCTTGTAGATCTACTTTAGACCAAAACACTAGCTCTGACTCACAGGCCTACGTCATGTTCAGCCTAATGCCCTATGATTGTATCCTAAAACCACTTCACTGTAGATCTAATAGTCATAATTAAGTATAGAGAAATGCAGTTCTAATATTAGATGTATATCAGATCTAGACTAGATTTTATTAGCTGTTCATTGCTATCGTCATCAATTAATCATGCATGTCTGGTTTTCTAGTCAAGCTAGATTTTGTAAGTAGCATTATCAGGATTGATGCTCAGTAAAATCACTGTCACATGTTGGATAAGTTCATACGCTGATAGGCCATTGAAATGGAAGCTGATTTGACCCCCTACTTAATGGAATAAATCAAATATGGGTGGAGGGATAGACGAAAAAGTGAAACAAACTATAAACGCAATTTTCTCATTTTATATTTTTCCCACCCTGGCCGACATAAACTGTAATTTCTTAGCAAACCAATAATGATAAAGACTTCAAATAAAAAGGAAAGTACTCATATATGATGGTTTTCCTGGAGCACCACACAATTTTTAATGCAGACCTGCAAATCTGACAAGATCTACTTCTAGAACATTCTGCCAAGCTGGGCATAAAAAAAATGCAGACTTTTTGAACATTGCTTCAACCTGTATTATTCATGAGAAAAATTATCCCTTTCATGAAGAATGCATTAAAAACAGCAACTGAGGTGAGCAAGAAATAAACCCTACCTTAGTAAAGTACTGAGGACCATGGCAAATTTCTCAATCAGACTAAACTCCTGAGAAGGCATAGTAAGCAGATCAAAGAGTAGTTGCACTAAGTGTATGTGATCAGTCTTGGAAAATTTATATCCATAAACAGCAATATATCTGAAAATAAAGAGAATGATTTTTTTCAAATATATATATTGAAATGTATCAGAAATTTTAACTTCTTGAATACCATTACATCTTTAATTACTAATTAGTATTGATTACGTTTACATTTTTTGTTTAATCTTCAAGGATTTTCAATTAAATACTTGTATTCTTCTTTTTGTCTTCTTTAATTAAAAATTTGTGACTTCACCACATAATGTAATCTTCAGCCAAAATGTGATATTTCGGTGAAACAAAATGTTTATGATACATATCTCTTCCTATTTATCATGATCATAATACATACAAAAACATTTCATAATTCTTTTCCAAGAGATCATTCTTGCAGTGTCAAGGTCAAGGTTAAGTGGTTAGCGAGAGGATAGGTTCAATCCCAAGAATGTGAGTTTGATTCCTGCTAGCACTAAATTTGGGTCTTTGAGAAAGTCTCTTTACATGTTTTTCCTCACTGCACACAGGTGTAAAAAGAACATCCTGTTTAGGCAGAGAAAGATCTTGCCAATATGCTAGCAGGTATGCACTGGCAAATCAGCTGCTCTGTTGTATGATCCTAAGGGAGTTGAGATAGTACTTTTGTGAAATGGCCTGTCTGGGAATAATTAATGTAAAGTCTGTGAGTCTGCAATGAGCAGAGATACAAACTATAGTTCATATGTAACTTTATTTTTATTACATATAGGTGAAAGTTATCTAGACTGGCAAAAGCTTTGACATACCACATCAATAAAAGTGATGTATAAATGTTTTAAAATTTAATTGCATTCCTTTACTTTTAATGTAAGACGATACACAAAACCCTAAGAATGAAAAAATAAATTATGATAAGAAGGCTCATGAAAATTTGAAAAGTCAATAGTTCAAGCTTTTTATATCCAAATTATCCCCAAATTTACTGTGGTTCTAAACACAGAGAAAGCAAACAAGAGCCTAAAAGAAAGCTAAGTATTTTATTTCCTTCGTGAATGAAGAAAACAAGTTTCCGATTGAAAGTTAAAGTTGCTAAAATGATATATATACACTAAAATTTTCAGGTTTAGAGTCAAAATATTCCATCTACATTGAAATCTAAAGACAGAAGGAACCTTTTGACTTTAAGCCCATGCAATGTCAATTTATACTGTACATATGTTTATAAACTTATGATTGATAAATGGGATAAAATTTCAGCTTCATGCATAAAAAGATAATTTTGAGTGCCAAAATTTCAGTGAGTGCACTTTATTTAGTTCTACTAAAAACTTCTAAATCAAATATAAGAATCTTAAAATAAAGACAAAACGGGTTCCAAAAATCAAATTGATTTTTAAGTAATCAGAGACAAACCTTTCCAACTGAACAATCCAATGATGAGTTCCATACTTAATATCTCGCTGTTGAACTGCTCTTCCCAAATTTGCCTTGATTTCTGCAAGAAACTCATTAGACTCCCGATCAAATTTCTCTGCATAGGGCAAGTGTACATTATATGAGTTCTCCTTCTGAGGAATGAATCCCAACGTCTCTCGAAACTTTAGGTCTGCTTCCATTTTTTGAGTGCCTCTTCAAACAGCCCACATACTAGAAAGTGAACTTCTTTACATAAAATTTAATGCGTCAAGCAGGATTCCTCTATCGTTTTCTTCTGGTGAAAAGAAAAAAGAAAAATCTAGGGTTTAGGCCTTTAAGTAGTTTTAGCCTTTGCTCACATAATTTATATTATATAGATCTAGGCCCTATGAGTATTACATAATATTACTAGATCTGGATCGTTTTGAGAAGATATCTTTAGATCTAGATAAGAATCTAATATATATAGCACATTTAGTGGAAAAGCGCTATATAAAGCGTTTCTTTTATTATGAAACCATAGTGGCTTAATGAATGGCTTTGATGGGGGGGGGGGGGCTTCTAATAGGGCTAATATGATATCTAGGATCCACACACAAAATAATAATAATAGATCTAGATACTAGAATTAGATCTAGATTCTAGATCTAGATCTAGATATAATAATAGTTTTAATAAAAGTCTAATTCTAGATCTGGGAGAACACAATCAGACGACAAAATCAAACCCATGGGACTTGACTTTTTTACACCAAAACACAAATGAATTACATGATTGGCGTCTTGTGTATCTAGATCTAGATATATCTGGAGTTCCACAAACTTCTGACAGTAAGTACATAAACAAGAACTTCGTTATGGTATTTTGGCTGATTTAAAAGACTCTTGACGACTAGATCTAGATCTAGATCTATGCCTGAGCCTAGGATATCATTGATAGTATAGTATCAGACAGTCGTCAGTCATAGTTATGTCATTCGCTTAGGCAAAACTCAACACTTGGCTAGATAAAAAGTAACAGTTCGTGTGATTGGCTCGACGTAGATAAAGAAACCAATCGAAACAATTCTACCATATAAACAATTACATGGGAGATAAATCTGAAATAATTCAAAACCCGAAACTGCTGACTGTTGATGATACATCAAGTTTCAAAATATTTTCAGCAAATAAAAACATGATAAAGGGCGAAATGAATTATCAATGAATATTTGCCTGCCTGCCTGCCTACCTGGGGGGGGGGGGGGGGGGGGGGGGGGGGGGGGGGGGGGGGGGGGGGGGGGGGG
>JASKDV010198602.1:0-11051 GCA_032466395.1 Aegires albopunctatus
GCACATATCATGTATGTGAGCATTTCTGCATCGCTGTGTGTGTGTGTGTGTGTGTGTGTGTGTGTATATAATATATATATTTATATATATATATATATATATAATATATGTGTGTGTGTGTGTGTGTGTAGGGGTGAATATGCATGAATGAATTCGCAACTATTATTATTATCATTGTACATGTACTTGACATTTTGAGATACATGTTACATAAGACTTGATATTATACGAATACCTAAATGCCTATTTGGTTACTTGATTGTTTGATATGTCATTGTAATAAGTGTAAACCCAAATGTCCACATGGAATAATAAATATTATCTTACCTATCTCATTTTTAAGTGATTTATCTGAAAAGGCGAATTGTTAGTCGAGACGTTTCCCTGTTCTTGACAAGGGTTTCCCACTTTAAATCCTCTATTATGTCTGTTACACTCGTAGTATTATTGTATGTTTCATTAGGGACCGTTCCCAAACCATGTGGACAAATTTTGACCATTATTAACCCACCGCCCCCCTGTGGACAGGTGTGGACAAATGACTCTACCCCACTACCCCCCCCCCCCCCTTTTTGTGGATGTCCATGGTATAAATACATATATTGCAAAACACAACATGCAACTTTTTTTCTTTAAATCTTTATTGTTCATTTTTATAGCTTTTTCTCTTGAGGAAAGTGTGTCAAAGAAATTTTGGTTTTGAGCACTCTGTAGCACCAAAGATTAGAAATAAAATATCACAAAATAACTGGTGAGTGACAGATTTTTTAATATTCAAATGTCAACTGTTTCAAAATACAAAAACAAAAGGTGAAGCTGTGAACAAGTTTTGAAGAAAAAATTATATGATAGGTCATTATGATAATTTTAATCACTACCAACAATTTGTCCACATGGACAAACCTACTGAATTTATGTATCCATTATGTTGCACGCAGCTCTTATTTGTTATTCTCTATTTCTTTTATGTAGTTTGTCCATCGCGCCACAGATTGTTTAAAGATCAATATTATGCGAGTCGAGTACCTGTATATGTCACTATTAACTTTTATGATTTATTATAATACAGTAAGCCATCTGATTGTTACGAATTTGACGAGATTCTCATTAAACATTAAAGTGTGTCGCAATGGTGTGCGCTGTTACAAACAATTGAGTGGCTCACCTGCTCTGCCAAAACCATAAAGTGCAAGAATGAGTATCAATAGTTCAATAGTTTTGCATTCAGACTGCCTTTCGTAACAATATAGCCGCTGTGTCTAGTTGCCTTTCTTATAGTATCCTGACCATTAGACTGGATGGATGATATAATGATGTGGTCCCATGAGCTGTATGGAAACCGTCAAAGAGTGACATTACCATGATTGAGGTTCACAAACCGCGATTACAAATCTAGGTATCTATTAATCTATAAGCCGCGGAATAAGTGGCAGAATGATCCAGACATTTTTTTGGAAAACATGGTTGCTTATTGAGTTTGTTATGGCTTAACTTTGCTCACTAATTCATGGTGCTCAACAAAAGCAACATAAGCTATTGTGATTGAAAACTATATGTATAACATGACGGATCCTTTTGCAGCTACTCTTTTCCAGAAAAAAGCTTTGATCATTATTGCCATGGCCATATACACCAATCGTTACCTGAATCGGACCAAAAGCTTTGATTGCCCTTTCGTCAGGGAAAACAATAATTTCAGATTCGGCTTATTCCAAATTGGACATGTGTTTCAGCGAAGAGGTGCAATGCAGATTGTGTCGCTCATTGTCGTTTTCTAATAGATCACGGGTACCAAGTGTTACCATACCTTGATTGGAACTGGTACCAGATGTCACCATGCCTTGATTGGAACTGGTACCAGATGTTACCATACCTTGATTGGAACTGGTACCAGATGTTACCATACCTTGATTGGAACTGGTACCAGATGTTACCATGCCTTGATTGGAACTGGTACCAAATGTTACCATACCTTGATTGGAACTGGTACCAGATGTTACCCTACCTTGATTGGAACTGGTACCAATTGTTACCATACCTTGATTGGAACTGGTACCAAATGTTACCATACCTTGATTGGTATCGAAAAGTCGCTTCCTCCCAGCTTCCACGAAGCAGGATTATTCTCTAGTCATTTGCACGAGTCTGAGTAGTCTGTCACCGTCATGAAGTTTTATAATCTCCATTAAGACAAATTAGTGCTTAGCCTACCGGTGTAATTTCATACATGGTCTACAAACATCTAATGGACGGACATTTTAATTTTGAGACTAAAGCCTACCTTAAGTCCATAACTGTGATAACATAAAAATGGCATGATAGAACTTAAAGCAATAAATTGCATGAGATTAATAACAATAGTCTATTTCTTCTCTAAATCGTGGCATTTAGTAACCCACTTGAATTAAACTAGGGTATAATCAAGTTCTTGTGATGAAAATATAAACGTCTCAACTCAATACTGGAATACGAAAGTAAGATACTTATTTACTATTATTTTAATGAGCCGACAACTATAGGCCTACTCAAATTCGGTGCGTCGAAGAACCCACCTCTAAATAAACACTAATGGCATTTTCGATAAATGCTAAAATTGACAATCTACACATTTAGATCGAAATAAAGATAGATCTAAGCTTCTTCAGTTTCTTGATACTGTCCTTTTACTTTTTTTTCATATTTAACTAGATCAAGTGAGTTGGGCTTGCTTGAAATTGCTGTTCAAAGGGTTTATTTCAGCACTCCATTAGCGGGTAATGTATGGGTTTGTCCATGATGAGTATACATTTATCAGAAAAACCTGGATGTGTCACGAAGAAAGAGTTATGTTTCAAGATAATTTGATCATATTATTGGTTGAATGGATAATAGGACAACATGCCAATTTATGCCATTAGTTCAAATCATATCGTAAGATACAATATTCTAAACCAAATGCTGGGAATCAAAAATAACATTATCTCTCTGGAAAATCAACTTGGATTATATCTCATCGCGAAATCCTTTATTGATCAGTTGATCTAGATCTATATGAAATCATTTAACTTTTATGTTATGAAATATCATTGCTGTGTATCCGATTCTTTCATAATATAGTCACCATCTTGACTGCCAAGATTACAATTGTGAGTAATGGAGAGAGCCAATCAGTAACGTTATCATTCAATGAGTGAACCAAGAACTATTATGGTAGAAATCTTTCCAAGCTTGCTTGCGTCCGACCAAGATAATACAAACTCTAGATGTTTTAGTTTTTTTCATGATATTTTTCTTAAGATATCTTGATCTATTTTTATAATGATGTTGAACGATAAAAGAAAAATCTCAATTCACTAGAACTGTCTGATTTTTTTCAGACTCTATCTGATATTTTCAAAACCCACAATGAATTTCTCAAATCCGACAATAGCAAATTGTCAGGATCTTTGCATAGACAATAATGGGATAAACTCGTTTATTTGGTATTCCTTGGTTAGTGCTCAGCAATTTGACATTATTTATGAAGTATTGACGTACACTGGATTTATTATAGCGCTCATTGGAACAGTCTTAAATTTCTTAAACATCCTGATATTCGTCAAAATAGGCCTCAAGGATGCTATGACATCTTCTCTGTTGTTTCTTTCAGTTGTTGATTTTATCACAGTGGTGACTCTGGCTGTACTATTTCTGGGATGCATCTTCGAAGTCATTGAAAAAAGATTTCAGTACTATTTCTCGATCGATCCTCTTGTTTACATATTCTTCTGTGGCAATGTTGCAATTGCCAATAATTATGCTATGGGTCTGATCATCACGTTTATTACCGTGACGAGATGCATGTGCGTTTCAATGCCATTAACTTTTAAGAAAACATTCACGAGGAAACGATGTCTGCTTGCGTTTGCATTTATATGCATTGGCACATGGGCTATGCATACGCCGATCGTAGCACACATGGGAATCCAATCACAGTTTGACTATAAGATAAACAAAACTCGCTACATGGTATGGATGACCAAAGACAGGGAGAGAATCAGCGGGATAATTAAGTTTATAAGTTCATATTTCATTGTGATACCATCTGTGGTAGCAGATTTTGTTTGTGTCGTTATTATCGCGACAAAATTACGGCAATCTGCCTCATTTCGTCGGAAAGCAGCGGCCGCTACAGACACTTACTGTGAAAATAAACTGTCAAATAAAGACATCCAAGTTGTATTACAAGTGTTACTTATCTGTATCATTTTGCTAGTGTGCAATACTCCTATGATTGTGAAAAGCTTGATGACTCAAGTTATGCCAGAGTTTTACGTAGAGAAACGCCTTCACTATTATTTATATCGCCTTATGGCCATTCTTTTAATATTCTTTTACTTGATAAATTCTACCGCTAACTTTTTTGTATATTTCTATTTCAATTCGAAATTTCGATCTTTAATCATGAGTATGAAATCTAAATGAACACGAATAGTTACTAACTTCAATTATTATGTATAAGCAAAATAAAGTTTCCCATACTTAATATTGACAGTAGAGAAAATCGGGAGTGAAGTCTTAATTGTTAAAGGCATAGGTCTAAGTAGATTGTTATTGATTTCCACACCTGCTTTACTTTCGACTGATCTATCGAGGTCTCGTTACCCATTCGATTTTGAGTCGACTGGAAGGCTACGAGAAAAATCTGGCGAAACTCGGGTTTGAACCCGAGGTTTGAAATTTGGAATCTCACAGTTCTTCTGTCTGAGCTACCTGACTTCCTACTTCTGAGCAATTATAGTAATCATTGTGCCAAATAAAAAGTCTATAATAAACCTTAAAACATATTTTATATTGCAGCGGTAGTCATCAGAGTAAATGCGCTGAATTGGAGTTTAACTCATTCAGTGCTATTGACGGTTTTCTCGATGGCCATAAGCCCCACCCATGTACTACTGACGAGTATTCTCACATTTGAGTTGACTTTGCTCTAACTAAAAATATACATTATCGCCCAATCCATAAAGGTAAATTTACCAAGAAGCATTATGGGTAGGCTTGTTCTTCCTTTATCTTGTCATTGATAGCAGGAATTTTGATGTTACTGTATATGATTATTTTTTCCGAATACAGCCAACCTCTCCTCACCATATGAACATTGCTCAGTATATAGAAGGTGTTCACTGAGATTGGGCTCAGCACTGAATGAGTTAAAAAAGAAAATTGCGATACAGCAGTAATATCAAAGTCTTGACATACCACCATATTATGTTTGCGACCTTAACAAAATCTAACAATTCGATTCGCTGTACACCAATTAAAATCGTGCTTATCACTCCTTCTTCGGAATAAATTCATCAGAAAAAATCTTCCTCTGATGAATAGGGAATTTGTTGTTTGTTCTGCTTTGTTTTGTTTTGTTTTTCTTAAATAATACAAATATGACTACAGGCCATCTTATACCGCTAGGAGCTTTTTTCACACTGCATCTACTTTCTATAGCTGCCATATTTGACTAAAATCCTAGAAAGGAAGTTTTAATTAGGCTTTGCGTTTGTTTTTTTGTTTTTTTGTTTGGGTTTTGTTTTGTTGTTTTTTGTCTTGGTTGTTTATTTATGTTACTGTTGTTTGTTTTGTTTTTGTTTTTTGCTGTTGTTTATTTTTTGTTTTTTTGGGTGTTTTTTTGTTGTTGTTTTATTTATTATTTTTGCCTTTGTTTGTTTGTTTGTTGTTGTTGTTGTTTTTGTTTGTTTTGTTTTTTAATTTTAGGGGTGGAGGTGTGTAGATGAGAGGGACGTAAATAACTCTTTTAGGTTTTTAGATCAACTTAACCGCTACCCTAATACGCAATGCAGTCTGACAGGTTGGGTAATGATAGGAGAAACGGTTCGTTTGGGAATTGAGGTGACTACATTTAATGTTACCATTTGATAGTTTGTATGCTGGCATTTATAATTTATCAATCTTTCAATTTCGATCAAGATATAAATATGTTTTACATTTATTTGCTAGTCTTAACAAATTATAAATATATTCTTTATACCATGTGATAAGTTTTCATTGCAAAATGTTTAACATGGAATTTATATTTTAAAAAAATCAAATTACATGTACTGTGATGAACAAAATTTATCCCGAAAAAATACGTATAACCAATTTTTAACTTCAATTAAGATAATATCTAAGTCTAAACTTTATATATTTAGTTACTTGTCGTCTTAATCACAACCTGTATATTAATTTAGTTATTACTTATAGCGATGCATGAGATACATAAGATTTTTAAGAAATGTCCTAAATGTCATATCTTTGTCCCATTGTTTATTTTATATTTTATTGTTATATATTTTCTTATATATTTTCTGATGTGAACAAAATGATGTGCCTTAATGGACAATGAGGCATGTATTGAATTGGATTGAATTGAATTGAATTGAATTGAATTGAATTGAATTGGATTGAATTGGATTGGATTACATTGAATTGAATTGGATTAAATTGAATTGAATTGGATTAAATTGAATTGAATTGAATTGAATTGAATTGAACTGAATTGAATTGAATTGAATTGAATTGAATTGAATTGAATTGAATTGAAATGAATTGAATTGGATTAAATTGAATTGAATTGAATTGAAATGAATTGAATTTAATTGGATTGGATTGGATTAAATTGAATTGAATTGGATTAAATTGAATTGAATTGGAATGAATTGAATTGAACTGAATTGAACTGAATTGAATTGAATTGAATTGAATTGAATTGGATTAAATTGAATTGAATTGAATTGAACTGAACTGAATTGAATTGAATTGAATTGAATTGAATTGAATTGAATTGGATTGAATTGAATTGAATTGAGCTGAATTGAATTGAATTGAATTGAATTGGATTGAATTGAATTGAATTGGATTGAATTGGATTAAATTGAATTGAATTGGATTAAATTGAATCGAAATGAATTGAACTGAATTGAATTGAATTGAATTGGATTAAATTGAATTGAACTGAATTGAATTGAATTGAACTGAATTGAATTGAATTGAACTGAATTGAAGTGAATTGAATTGGATTGAATTGAATTGACTCTTTGCAACGTTGCTTGCAACGATCATACCAAAACAATAAAAAGAATCTGAAACCAAGCTGCAAAGATCCCAGATAAAGATGAGGTATGCTACCTGCAACTTACCTTGGAGTCACACAGGTAGCCCACTAAAGGTGATATAACGCCGGTCACACCTGGAACAATGATGAACATAAGACCGGAATGGAAGGAAGTCAAGTCAAACTGAAATTTAAATATGGACAAAGATGAATAAATCAATAAATAAATCAATAAATATATAAATATATGAATAAATATATGAATGAATAAACGAACAAATAAATGAACAAATATATGAATAAATATATGAATAAATAAATGAATAAATAAATTAAAAGATAAATGAATAAATCAATGAATACAGAAATGAACAAATAAATGAACAAATAAATGAATAAATAAATGAACAAATAAATAATCTGTAACACAGCACCAATTGAAAAACAAAGAAAAATTATTATACCGACCATCGCGTCCTCAATGAATAAGCTCCCACCTCCCAGACAAGCATACAAAAGAGCTGGTTATCAGCTAGCATACTATCACGTACACAATCTCTTGCTGCCCATACCAGATACACATGAGTGTCGTGAGAAAATTATGATTAAAGAATTATTATCCCCAAAAATCCACCTTGAAACTGTAATCACTGTTCTTCTATTGCAAGCCGAACGTCTGGCCATGGATCCATGAAACAATATTCAAATTGAAAACATGAAAATACGCAATTTTGACTCACGTAGGATAAATTAAATCGGAGTGCTTATTCTTGCCGCACGGCTAGAATAATCCTTTTGCTTATTCTTGCCGGATGCCACAACATGCTATATAATTATTGTTAGCGCCTATTAGATCATGACATCGTGGCCGTGTGCATAAGGCGTTGGCCTTGTAAACGGATGTTGCTGGTTTGTCTCCCATGTGGGTCGATTGTTATTTGTTCCCAAACTGATTGTTGTTTTTCTACTTTGGCATTGCTACTCTTCTGCATGTAGTACCCCCCGGTATAGGAGGATCAATCATACATTTAACAAATAACATAACTTTTTCACAGTACTTCACTTACAATGTATGATTTATAACAACAAAAGTTCCTTCCGTATCGAGACGTTGATACATTTTTCAGCTAATTTCTTAATAGTTTCAGGACATTCAGTTTCAACAGATGCGTTTGGTAGGTTGTTCCTAATACGAACAGCCGAAGGAAAGAAAAAATGGAGGTATTTATTTGTTTTTGCATAAGGTGTTGTCATTTTTGCACAGTGTCCTTGTGTTCTCCTGTTATTACTAGTTGGTCTTACACGGGTCCGGAAATTTAAGATAAAATTTTTTTGCTGTACATCTTGTGGAATGTTACAACTCTATTCCTTTAAACTTCGATTGTTCTTTTCTATTGCTTCTTCTACTGCTTATACCGAGTGGATAATACAATTCATAGTTAAAATGTTGTGAGAAGCCAAGGGCCAGATTGAATGGAATGTGGGATCGAATCGAAGGAATGGCGGAAGGCAATGAATCATATCGCCTTCACTGGTGTTGTACACAACAATGGCGGCTGATATCGCCCATCTCGCTCCACTTCGATGTCTTTAAGCTGTCAAATCTTGTTAAAGGTACATTATATTGTGCTATAAGTTTACTAATTGGATGAACAAAAGAAAAACTAAGAATTCCTTCTACATGATCAACCATAAAATGTGCCTTATTTAAAAGAGAAATGTGGCAGGGGCAAATGGAATAACACCCATCTTATCATTGGTAGAGCTAGGCTAAGGAACTGCCTAAGCCTACACCACAAGAAAGAAAGAAAAAAGACCAAGAATGTGATGCACACCCGAGATCTAGATTCTAGATCTATCTTCTGGATCATGGATCAATGTGTAGTTGATTAAATCTCGACACATAGAACATACGAAGTGCATATTCTTGCATCATTGTTATTTTGTTTGCTGTTTCAAAGTAGAGATCTATATATTTTTAGCCTGTCTATATTTAGATCTTCGAATGGTTCAACTGCAGTGAGTCGACGAAGTACCGGTATTCAAATCTTGATAATGTGTAGTGTCACACAAATCATAATAGTAATAGGCGTATTAATGTTTTTCCTTATCACTACTTGGGTGATCAGACGAGTTAAAACAAATAAAACAAACACACACTGAATTAATATCTTTCACATATGTTGCAGTTTGGTAGGTTACATTTCCACCATAGAGCGCCGCATCGACAACAGTGACGTATGATCTATTTTTAGTAACCGGCAAGAATAGGCAAAAGGATTACAACGGCTTATTCTTGCCGTAAATCAAAAGGACTATTCTTGCCGTAACGGCAAGAATAACGGCTGCCAAATTAAATAATAGGAGCGTCAAACTCTGCCTAAATGTTCGTCTGATGCTTTTAAGGGACTTCTACCACACACTAGCAGTTAAAATGACAGTTCGGGCCTGCACAGTTATTGTACCATTACTAAACAGTTACTGCACAGTTTTCCTTCTGTTTATAATTTTTGAACCCACTCACAACACAAACCACAAACCACCGAAGATCAACATGGTTTCAAATGAGAATGAGGTTACGCTAGCCTGTCTAGCTCTGAATGGAATCTGAATGAATATGTGAGCGATTTGTAGATCATCTATGGAACTGTGCAGTAACTGTGAAATAACTGAACAGTTGGGAACTGCGTAGTGTGTGGTGGCCATTAGGAATTATGTGCTATAGCTAAGTAGAGATGTCCCATGTAACCACCATGAATTGAATTGGCATGAATTTAGATTCGCAAATGTTTGTAACACTTTGAACTTGCCTAGATTTAGATCTGTATTGAGGACAGGAATTGGGACAGGAATTGGGACAGGGTTTGGGACTCGAGACTCGCAGTCTTTTGTTGTTGTTGTTGTTTTGTTGCTGTTGTTGATGTTTTGTTTTGTTTTGTTTTTGTAGATATGTTTAGCCAGACTAGATCTATATCTATTTATTATGCGTTGTGTTGGGTTTAGGTTTAGGGTTTGGGATACGTTAGGGTTCAGGACAAGTAAAACATGGAGCCGCGGGAAAATTATAGGCTCTTACAATGCTATAAATAGATCTAACTTTTTATATTGTTTTCATTTCAACACGATTCATTCGAGGCCAGACAATTTAATAGATTTTGACTTGACTTTAACCAAAATTACTCGATACTATCTATACTGATTCAAAGCCAATTATCACGGCGGCCCGGGACCTCACTACTTTACTAGTACCGATCCTACCTTAGCAAGATGGTTTGCAAAACATGGCATTAGGAATGAGAGTCCTGTAGTAATCAACGCAACACACAGAAAACTGAGAACCACCAGGGGACTTTGAAATAGAATGGTGATGGACTCCCGTTCACGTCTCTTCACATCTGTAAACGAGAAAATATTATTATCAATAAGGTCGCTCTTAGTTGTTGTGAAGGCCAAAACGTAGTTTAGTCAAAAACAGTCTGCTGGCAAAATTATCAATAATCAAGTCTAGATTTCATCCACACTAACTTGTTGTAATAACTTTAGAAAAGGCATTTTTCGGAGTTTAGGATACTTTTTGAAAAACCTAGCCAAAGCAAAATCTACGGAAGAGACTACACGGACATCCAAGTGTTTACGTCATCGATTTCTGAGCATGTTTAAACGTAGAATCCCTTCCGATTTTGCGATCTAAAATTAAAAATCCCCGTCCCCAGGTGGCAGATAGTGGCACGTGAAGCTGGCACGTGTACCATAGGTTGAGAAATACTACACATTACACAAATTAGAAATACTACACATTGCACAAATTAGAAATACTACACATTACACAAATTAGAAATACTACACATTACACAAATCAGAAATACTACACATTACACAAATTAGAAATACTAAACATTACACAAATTAGAAATACTACACATTACACAAATTAGAAATACTACACATTGCACAAATTAGAAATACTACACATTACACAAATTAG
>JASKDV010198613.1:0-11051 GCA_032466395.1 Aegires albopunctatus
TAATAATAATAATAATAATAATAATAATAATAATAATAATAATAATAATAATAATAATAATAATAATAATAGTAAAATATAATGATAATAATAATAGACGTTTTAGGTAAAACACTCTTTTTATTTGATTAAGGTATTGAAATGTCGCCAATAAAAATCCACTGACTACAACTAAGATTAAACAAATAGAAAATATGTATTCTATTTTTTTATCTTCCTAAGTTGAGAATCTCATCAGCAATAGATATGTCTATATATAATCATTCTATTAAGAATCTAATTCAAGTTTGTTCATGTAATGGCTAGAAATCTATTCATGCCGACCCAGCCTACTTTCGTTTTCGTTTCTTTATGGAGGATCGGTGAAGTTTTGTTTTGAAATTTTCATGATCTAAATTGACTTAATTGGATGTTTTATTGTGTTATAGAGATCGATTCTAGCGAAGCCAAGGGAAAAAAATATAGTGTTTATTGAGTATTTTCATCAAATCGAAATAAAATAATCATAAAACAAATCTAAAAAAAAAAATAGATTTATAAAATGACAAATATCACCTTGTGTAGCGTTGAAAGAACACACTGGTTTTCCGCATTGAGGAGCTAAAATTAAGCAAAACATAGAAGAATAACATTATTTCACATGAAAATATTATGGCGACTGGTAGTGCGAGAACAAATTATTATAGTACTACACTAATTCTTGTCAATGTGCCAGGTGTCGCATCGTCGTGGTCTAGTGGAAGACAATTAATAGGTCTGGTGATTGAAATGGACACCTGGTAGAGGAGGTCGTAAAGTTAAATGAAGAAGACGATGCAAAATATAGAAACCATTAGAATGCATAGCCCAATAGGGAAGCTATTAGAGACTGATTGAGAATGTCCTATGCTTGTTATAAAGAACTTAAAAAAAAGAAAAAAATCGGTAGATTAAAAAAGAACACTTTTTAAGGAATTAGCTTCGCTCACTGACACTGTAGGTGGATTCGACAGTCTTTACATGAACCGTTATGATTACATTCATAAATACAATGACGAACCGTTTGGCACAATTCCTTTAGAAAGAAGTCTGGATCATTATGACAGCATAGTAAAGGCCTAACAAATAATTTAAAATAATTCAAGGTTATTATCATCAACTGCACATCGAGAGGGAATCTATATGAAGATAGACTTATAATGTCATTAACACAAGAGCTGACGGATACTTAGACTAGATACCACGTGGGAAGGCAATGAATTAAGATTTTAACTTTTCTTTCATCGATCTGTATATTAAATTGATTTCTTGCAATATAGGGTATTCTTGAATTGTCCTAAATCAGAAATCACAAAGTGCTATCACTCGTTCGTATTAAGCAGTAATTTACTGGATCGGGGATCGGATAGTCCAGTGGTTAAGGCGCTCGACTACCAAACCAAAGGGCCCTGTTTCACACCCGTACAGGCTTGAATTTAAAAATCCAATTTTTTTTTTCGGTTTTCTTTCTGCCCCCTATCCTTAAGTTGCAAGGATAAAGAGTGCCAAGTTATATCGGAGACGGACTATAATATCGGAGGTCCCATGTGTATAATATTAATATACGCATGTAAAAGAACCCTTGGTTGTTTACAAGGCAGTCTAGGAAAATCCTGGTATCACCAATGTAATGGGCATGGGTAACTTCAATACAGCAACAAAATTTACTGGATCTCATACATAGTTCTTGTTCAAAACAATCATGTCAATGTATTGAACTTTACCTGGATCTTGTTGAATTGAGTGTAGACGTGTACAATTTTCGCCTATATCTAGATGGGATAATGAATAATTGTTGTCATGCCTTGCTTTGTACAACATTTTCAACTGGTGTAAACTATAAGTATATATTTTCCTGTAATAGGGATTGAGAGAAGGACCGGCCTTGAAGAAATAGCGATCTTGATATGTATAATTCTTTCTTCGATTCAGGAGACAGAAGGTCTACCAAGATAAGACAAGATAAATTCACTTATCTTCAATAAGACTTTAAGGACCGTCGTTAAACTAAGGATTTCTATGCCTATGTGTGTCGTCACACCACGTCATCTAGTTACCAAACTGAACAAATGGCTAAAGCGCCGTGCCACAGAATCAAATATCGGGTTGCATCATACAACTTAAAGCGAGAAACCCACTAGTAAGCACACATTTTAAAAAAATATGATAGAATTAATAATGCCTATAATAATGTCGCCTCGGGAAAAAAAAAGAAAAGAAATTAGAGAATAATTAAATACATAACAGAAATAAGATGTAATATTTACGTGGATAGCATCCGTAGGAATGAATCTTAATCACAAACTTCCTATATGTATAGAAGTCACTGTCGATGATCTGTTTCATGAATTGAATTAAGTTTGCCTTGGCCATCCCGCTTTCAAACCTCCCTTGGCGTATACTCGTACGTACTGAAATACATTACAATTAATACAAATAAAATCGATCGTAAAGGTATCTGAAGTCAGTGTCTGATTAGAAATAAATATTGTATTAGCATTTTGGTCATTAAAATATACATGACACTGTAAAATGTATTACTGCATATTGATATAAAGTGTATGAAATAACCCCGAGTGACACAGACAAGATACTTACAAAGGAAAGATACGAAAAAAAAATGCAGTTTTTCAGAGGGGAGCGAATCTGCCTTCTCAACGAATGCATCGAATCGCCGCGCCCGAGTAGGGGTTATTTCATACTCTAAATGTCTTTCAAAATCGTTTATCTTAAACAAAAAACAAAACAAAAAGAAAAAAAAAAGAAAAGAAAAGAAAAGAAAAAAAAAACATTGCCTGGAACCCGCATCTCTTTTCCCCTTTTCATATTGTTCTATTATTAATAAAATTCTATGTCTCCATAACTAGATAATAGAAGAGTTCGTAGATATATTGTACATCATCACCGAGTTCAAGGTCAGATACCTAAGATATTATTTACATTATACATCAGGGTTTTGTATCACAGACATTTCGTAATAACATATTATTATGAAGCAAACATGGTAATCTCCCTTACTTGACGCTTGAACTTTTGGATATTTAGGGTTAGATCGACAAAACCGCACAAGTGGATTTTACGAACAAGAACACTATAACCTTGTTTCCTCCGTTAATTTTACTTACTAGAATTATTTGAACGTTAGAACGTAGTTTTGAGCTTATAATTTTACCCTCTACACCGACCACAACGTATTGACGATCCGCTCTCGTAAGTCAAACTAAACTGATCGCTCTCCACGCCAAACAAGGCATCTTTCCTTGATTGCCGAGTTTACCTCCGACATTCAATACATCAAAGGCAAATTCAACGTGGTGTCAGATGCTCTTTCAAGAATAAACACAGTCGATATCTTGGAAGATGCTGCATCATTACCTTACACAGTATAGATACGGATAATAAAAGCATTGACGGCATCAACTTCGACCACCTTGCTGAATACAAAAAAGAAAGTGGATGAAATGTCCTCGTATAGTGTAGCTATCACAGGCATGACATGACGCTCAAGCACAGCGATATAGGCTCATCCAAGCTACTATGTGACACTTCCATTGGAACACCAAGGCTGTCACACCCTGGCGCTAGACTCACACAAATTTCACAACGCTCTGGTATAAATGATGCATATCATGATCATCGAGATACGAATCTGCGTCTATTAATGTAATAACTCAATCTGGATCTTTAAGTTACTAAATGGCACATACCCTTTTAAAATAAACACTTGCATTTGCATCTTCTGTCTCGTTTGTGTAAGGAGATGCACATCTTTGTACTTGTAAATCAAAACTGCTTATCAGGTCTATATTATCTTCCATTTTCTTAATTGTTGTTATTGTGTGCTTGAGTACAACCTTTGGAGTAATTTATTTCTTCTTCTTTTTTATTCATGTCTGAATGGGTTTGGATTTTTTTCTACATTTACAATCCTTTTTAAAAAGAAGGCTTACCAGTTTCATTAACAATGTAAGTAAAGACGTCGTATACATTTGTGTACTGGTAATGTTCCTCGGGCCAATGATTTTCGATAAAACACCTTGTTTGTTCCAGGTAGCCTATGCTTATCTCACGATGACATAGATTATAATAGTCTTGTGGATCTACAATGCACGTGACCTCAACCGTGCAATAATCTGAGCGCAAAGGAAAGAACAAGGAAATAAATGGAAAGATTGTTACAATGCAGAATTTGTACAATGATCTAATAAAATAAACGCAGTGTCTGCTGCAACCAGGCGGTCAAACTAGACCTTTGGTCTATTGCAACCGGGTATAACGAAACCATCCAATCAGATGACCATTTAGTTGTCGGCATAAGCTCAAGTTCATCAGTTAAGCCTTGGCTCGTCATTCATCGTGGCAATCCCCACAATCCCTACAGGCGAAGATGCGGCAGATAGCATAATTTATTTTGCAAACTCCAATTAACTAAATAAGAAATTTAAGTTACAGAAGACCCTAAGGTCTCATGTTGTTGGTCAAAGGGTATAATTTTATAAACTCACCACACAAATTTGCGTATGGCATTTATCATAATATTTCTGCTTGCAGTGAATTGATATTGTTAGTGTGGACTACTTTGGTACAGGGTAACAGATTATTCAAACCCTATTTCAACCTGGTCGCAACAGCCACTACACTATGACCCTACACCATAGACATAGGAGAGTATCGAAATACGTAACATGTCTCTGCCCTACACACATTAGTCTTATCTCATCCAAATACATGGTCGCAGCAGACTCTATTCCATCACCAAATTACATAGTAGGCATCACTCAGTGTCATTTCTCGTTGTCAACTTCTCTTTCTGAATAGTACATATGGACTTAAATTAATTTTATTTTGATTTATAATGCATAACTCAAAACACCCGATGTAATCAGTCCTATTCAGGGCTACCACTCTATAAAAAAAGCCTAAGTGTGTATGTACACGGGTATCTGTGTGTGCGTATGGGTGAATGCGTATGTGTGTGCGTGTGAGTTTGTGTGTATGTGCGTTGGGAGACTGGAGAGGAAATGTGTGTGTGTGTGTGTGTGTGTGTGTGTGTGTGTGTGTGTGGGAGGGGGGTGTTTTCACGTCACGGTGATTTTATTTCATAGTTTTCTCGTGGAATTGTTAATAAAGGTGATGAGAAGAAAACCGAAACATGATGTGAAAAATTGTAAGGTAAAACTTCCTACTATTGAAATACTGTAATCATGGAAAGTCTCGACATATTTTGTATAACGTAAAGAGGAAAAAAAAAATATGCAACTATCAATGTTGAAAATTGTATGCCTTAACGTTATGAACACTCTCAGCCCACTTCCAAAATTTCACCGAAATCCAAAAGACAGATTCAGACATGCAGCGATTTTTCTGTGACAGACAATTATGAAACGAACTAGTGACCTGTCTGCTAGTAAATGAAAGGAACTGTGTGACACATAGAACCAACTATCTCGAAATGGCATGGGCAAATCCTAAATGTCCTGCATACAGCCTGTTCTTTGGGAACCGGACGTGACGATCCGTTTGTCTAACAAATGATGGCCAAGACAATATGTCTTTGATTAATTGAATGAGAAATGCCAGGAGAATGGTAAAGAAGTCCCCTTGAAATAGAGAATGAATCCATCACAGAACAACAAAAGAAAGCAGGAGCTTTCAATAAACATTTTGCATCTATCAATAAATCAGGCCCACGAACGGAGCTAGACAAAAACCATGCACAAAAGCTGCGTATGAAGGAACATGCACCAATTGTAAGTCTCTCCATCTTTGAGGAGGACTTCAATATGTCTGAGCTTTCAAAGGCGATAAAGAAAATAAAAACCCCACAAGTCTCCTGGTCACAATACATAACAAGATGCTCTGTAATCTCGGCATGGAGGGCAAGCTAGTACTATTAGCGCTTATTAACAAAACCTGGCATGAAAGCACTGTCTCTAGAGCTTTGGAAAATGCCCTTATAACACCAATCCTTTAAACCACAGCAAGAGAGGAACAGCTATAGACAGAGAGGATGATCAAAAATAGACTATGCTGGTGGTTAGAGACAAACAATATCCTAGGCAATAACCAGGCAGGGTTTCGCCTGGGCAACGAACTGAAGACCAGAATTTCTGTATATTATGCCAATCCATCTCTAATGGTTTCCAGAAGAATGAAAACACAATAGCCGTTTTCAACGACTTGCAGCAGGCATACGACAGAATCTGGAGGAAAGGACTCCTATCAAAAATGTTAGATCTCGGGAACCATGGAAAAATTTATAAATGGATCAAAAACTTCCTAACTGACCACCCTATCCAGACCCAATGTAACCATGGTATCTCATCCCATGCAGTTCTAGAAAAAGGTCTCCCACAGGGTTCAGCCCTAAGCTGCACCCTTTTTCTTATATTTATTAATAATTTACCAGCCCTGCTAGAGACAGAAAAAAACCCTTACGTTGATGATCTCATCATTTGGCGTACTAGCTGATGTAAAGTGTCATAACTTTTCATGATGCTACAGCTGAGAAGAACGAGAAAAACGCGAACCATTTTCATCCGGACGCACTATTATAGATCTAGTAATGTTTTCTTCCGCTTTGGGTCGACCTTTTTCCGATGAAGCTTTTACATAGATCAGCTTCGATCCATATAGAATCTATCGAGGCTTTTGGAATTTTTGTGCCCAGCATCACTTTAAAGGTCACTAGAATTCAATAATATTGATTAGAACCGGGGATCTAGATCTAGACCTATTAAAGCTTGATCTAACCATATCTGGTTATTGATTCTGGATATCATGAATGTAGATTAAGTATATCTTTAGTCAATGCAGTTGGAAACCGAGGATTTCTTCCAAATTCTTCGTTGAGTGTAAGGTCTAGCCTACTTTCAAGATGCATTATCACAAATCTCATCTCTTTATATCATAGGAATTAGATATTACAAATATTTATATCTCTTTCGTTACAATTCTCTCCAAGGGTTATTTATTTCTAAATAATATTTTGCAATTTTTATCAGATTCTGCCTAAAAGCTCTTAAAGTTTGAAATAATATTATGTTTGTTTTTGCTAAGAAAATGTATATAGATCTAATTGTGTTTTGTTGGAATAGGTATTTGAATTTAAAAAACCCAACTAGATATCACTTTTGGCGGGACAGATCCAAATCTTAAACATTTCTAGCACTCAGCCTTTATAATTTTCTATTGTTATGTTTATTTAATTATTTTGCAAGCAACGTAGCAATAGGCAAGATTGTATATTAAAAAGTGTTGCGTTGAACACTCTAGAACAAAGATAAGTTCATTATTACCGATTTGTTCATACGTTTGGTTTTTTCATTTATCTACTGGTAAAACTACTGTTTACACTCTCTAATTCTTTTTGACTGATCTTAGATTCCACCAATCTTTCTATTTTTAAGGAAATCAGAAACATTAGTGTGTATATATATTGTTTTTATAAGCTTTGTTTGTTTTTGTTTTTTGTTTGTTGTTTTGTTTTTTGGTAAATAATATATAAATAAAGTTGTTGTTTTGTTAGAAAATTGTATCTTTAAAAATTTAGGATGGCAATGCATCGAGGATTTGGATCTGACAAATCTGGAATGTATCCATAATTCGAGGATTTTTTTCATTTTAATTGAATGGAAGATTACAAAAGAATTTGATAAAAGATTCAATATTATCCATTAATCCAGTATTTTATTTCAATTGACTGAAATATGCATTGTAGACTTTGGACAAAGTCATGGTTATCAGATATTCTCATGTTATCTTTCTTACGGATGGCATCAGCAGTTTTATTCACATGTATCCTACATTACCTTTCCTGGTCACGTTGCAGCCACATAGCTCATCTTTCTGACATGAATCTTCAAAATCTGAAGTAAATTATATGGATCAGCTGCAGTTTATTTAAGAACAAATTAACATCAAATTTAAAAACAAATGAACAACAGCACCCTAATAACTATGAGAACAAAGAAAAACCACATCAAACTCTAAAGAAAAATAAATAAATATACAATGTATCCCCAAACAAGCGAAATATAATATACACATGTATGCTTATACACATTATACATATATGTTCACACATACACCTACACATTCATGTGTATTCGTATTACAATTTTATATTATTTTTATAATAGTATGCATCATTTTACATTAATGTCAACGCTTAAAAGGAAATCCTTTTACAATGCTTCGATGGGTTTGTTTAGAGCTAAGATTTAAAGTGACTGCCTGTCATTATAAACAGTATAATTCATTAGTATCTTGGGATAAATTATGCCATCCATTATTAAAACACTTACATTCGCATTGGTCATATTCAACCCACGCAATGAAACCACCATACACATGACCTTTGGATTTGGGAAATTGTTTTATTTCATCAGCCAAGTATTGACGGCCATTTCTTGGCATCTTCTTGGACATTGAGAAGGCTACTGCATGGCCTCGAAATTGATTGAAATTGTCTGAAACAGGTAATAATGGGAATGAGCTGTACGTTTTGATCAATATAACAACATGATAACTATTTGGTTATAATACATATCAATAAGAAGTACATTTAATGACGCTCTACTGTATAGGGTATGTACTGTCTGAGTCGACTAGACAGCAAGATGGGACTGTATGGGACTGTGATCTATCCTGACAATACCAAAGTGATGAAATTGGAAAACAAGAATAACAAGAAGATAAAGGTACTGAGTGTAGAACTAGGGAAAGTGCAGTACTTCAAGTACCTTGACAGCCAAATCTCGGCCGACAGAAACATCGAAAAATATTTAATGTCTACTGGAGTTGGACTTACAGCACATGCCTTCAACAGACTGCAGTGCATCTGAAAGTTACCAATATGTGACACCAAATTGATAATCTACAAGTCGAGCATTCGCTATATCCTCTTATATTCCCCAGAAACTTGGTGGATCAACAAAACAATTGAAAGACGTCTCAGAGGATTCGAATGAAGGTGTCTCTGGCGAATATCCAAACTCCACTAGGAATAGTTTATCATAAACAATTAAATTAGCAGACGCACAAGAATTAATAATATCTACAGGAAGTGAGGCGAAGAAGATGGGGATGGCTGGGCCACGTTCTTGGGATGAACAAATCACGACATTCATAGCACTCCGATGTGTTTCACCGGTCAGAATGAGGAGAGGCAGGCCACTTGAGACATGAAGGAGGAGAAAGAGTGATTAATAACACCTGAAAGGAATCGGATGGCTGGCTCAAGACCGTGATGACTTGAAGAGACTCGATGGTGCACAATACTTCAAGAAAAGTTTTGGGGATAAAACTAGGCTAAGTTACTGTACAGACATGTATGTGTTTGAAGTAATGTAAGGGAATGGTCTTTCATCTCTTAGAATGCCACCTATGCTACTGTGTGGTTTCATAACTAATGACTAAACGCAATCAACGTATGAAATAAACCCAAGAAGAATAGACATGATAAGATGGAAAAAAACGAAAACGAAAAACAAAACCCCAATGATGGAGGAGGGATGAACCCATGTCATCTGCGGTGGCATCGAATCGCCTTGAGCTAACCGGAAATGCTTGTTCATGTTCCATAAATGACATTTGATTACTGGTCAAACCGGCGGACTTTTCTAATTTCACTCCTTTAGAACTCTCTCCAGCCTAAAATTACTTCATATCCGACGCGTTTTGTAAGCTTTCGCTTTGTAGGTTTAGATTGCTCTGCTTGCTCTATTCTATGGAACGGGCAGCCCTTCTTAAATGGCAAATAAGGGAAAACAAAAGTAGCATCTGCAAATCTTCACTGGTCTAAAGAGCTGTCCCTTTACCATTTTGCTTGCTTACAGAAAGCTAGTGAAAGTTTGTAGGACATCATCATCATCATCACCTTTCACCTTTGTCAGAGTATAGGCCACGCACATGCGAATTCCATTTGTGTCTATCTTAGGCTATGTTTTCAAGCTTGTTCCACGTGTCCCATTTCTTTTATTTCTCTGTCAATACATCTTGTCCATGTCTCTCGTGGCCAACCCCTGCCTCGCGCTCCCTGTGAATTCCATTTTAATTATCGTGGGTGATATTGTTACTTTGCTTTCTCAGCGCGTATCCCATCCATCGCCACCTTCTGAGCCCAATTTCTTCTTCTATTATTTCCTGTCCTGTACTTTGAGACAAAGCAGGCGGGTGAAGAAATCAAATTCACTAAAGAAGAGGTAAGAATGTGCCGCTTAGACCTAAGAGCTCACGTTTCTCTCACACGCGAGTATGACGGATCCTGCGACTTAATTGGCGGCTCACTTTGATGGAATGGGACCACAAACGGGACTTAGGACCCCCCCCCCCCCCCGCCGCCTACGGGAGACGACGAGCTTGGAAACCCACCCTTTGATAGCGAGCGACTCTATAGTTTCCCCTATGCGCAAGAGGATAAAGCTATCTTACCGTGAGATCCCCCCCGGCATGGCCTCCGTAGCCTCCAGTATACTTATTTATTTTCAGGCATGACAAACACCGATTTTGAGCTTTAAGAGATTAATAAACAGGTTAAAACAATAGATATTTCACTCGAGCGTCGTTCATACAAATACTTACTTGAAACACGCTTTCCCTCTACTTCTCCGCTCTGGTGATATCCAAAGAACTATCTACGTAAACTATCTATCCCCAACTTACATGTACTCTGCAAGAATATCTTCCAGTTGCTGTAATAGATTTTGTAAGATGGAACTTGGTCAAAACTTAATGGAGTGACATGTCTCAAAGCCCAGCATTTGCCTTGTTCAAAGAAGGAATCAGTGTCGTTTCTCAAATTGTTTGCGTCTCGTTGGCCACACAATCCTCGACGACTGCAATTACCTACGATTGACACAATGTCGTAAGACTATTAATACATTATGTCTCATATAGGTTATTTTGAAAGAGGAATAATAACAATAACAACGACACCAATGATAATAATAATATTAATAATAATAATAGTAATAATAATAATAATAATAATAATAATAATAATAATAATAATAATAATAATAATAATAATA